>JAQQSO010001843.1:0-14897 GCA_028658305.1 Pachyuromys duprasi
GAAGACCCTACTCAGGGAAACAGGGACTGTTTCAGTCATGAACTTGATGGTTGACTCTTTGACCCTCCCCCATACTTGCCGGTGAGTGATAGACTGGCTAGATACCAGGGGAGGACATTGTTGCCAGCCCTGAGGAGACAGGATGAGCTGGGGTTGGATGGAAGTGGAGGAGGTCCTCCCCTGTTGGTGGACTTGGAGGGGGCGGGGAGGAGGTAGATGAGGGAGGGAGAGGGAGGGTGGGAGGGAATTAAGGAGGGGGCTACGCCTGGGATGCAAAGTACCTAACCTCTGATTGATATAAAAATAAATTAATTAAAAAAAAACAAAAAAATTGAAAAGAGAATAGCAGAGTAATATTAATAATGCCAGGGACTGGTTCTTTCCCATAGGGTGGGTCACAAGTAGGGTCAGTCTTTGGTTGCCATTCCCTTAATGTCTACTCCATCTTTTACCCTTCACATCTTGTTGGGAACACAAATTTTGGGTTGAAGGTTTTTTGGGTGGTTTGGTATCCTTATTCCTTTGCTGGAAGTCCTGCCTAACTACAGGAGGTGGCCAGTTCATGCTCCATATCCCCAGCTGCAAGGAATCTCAGTTAGGGTCACCCCAATAGACTTCTTGAGGCCTCCTCAATCCCTGGT
This sequence comes from Pachyuromys duprasi, assembly GCA_028658305.1. Lineage (NCBI taxonomy): Eukaryota > Metazoa > Chordata > Mammalia > Rodentia > Muridae > Pachyuromys > Pachyuromys duprasi. Next base: position 642 of record JAQQSO010001843.1, read on the forward strand.
CTATGACAAGTCCCAGAGATGGCCCCCTCCTCTGATTTCTGTTCTCTAACCTGGCCACTCTCCCTTCCTCAACCTATTCCTAAACCCCCGTCTTCTGCTCCCCTCCACATCTCTCCTTTTATGCAGTTACCTCCCTCCTTAGACCTCTAATGCTCATTTTATTTCCCCCCTGAGTGAGATTCAAGCACCCTCCTTTTGGCCCTTCTTGTTACTTAGCCTCTTTGGGTCTGTGGACTATAGCATGGTTAATCTGCATTTTAAAGCTAATATCCACCTATAGGTGAGTACAAACGATGTGTATCTTTCTGTGTCTGGGTTACCTCACTCAGGATGATATTTTCTAGTTCCATCCATTTGCCTGCAAATTTCATGATATCCTTGTTTTTTTATAGCTGAATAGTATTCCACTGTATAAATACATCACAACCACAATTTCTGTAATCATTTTTTAGTTGAGGGACATCTATCTAGGTTGTTTCCAGATTCTCTCTATTACAAATAAAGCTGCTATGAACATAGTTGAGCAAGTGTCCTTGTTGTATGGTAGAACATCTTTTGGGTATATGCCCAGGCATATTACACCTGGTTCTTCAGGTAAAGCTATTTCCAGTTTTCTGAGAAAATGCCAGAATGATTTCCAAAGTGGTTGTAGAAGTTTACACTCCCAGTCTCTTCCCCTTCTGTCACATCCTCTCCAGCATGTGCTGTCACTTGAGTTTCTAATCTTAGCCATTCTGACAGATATAAAATGAAATTTCAGAGTTGTTTTGTGTTGCATTTCTCTGATGAATAACAATGTTGAACACTTCTTTAAGTGCTTCGCTGCCATTTGAGATTCCTCAGTTGAGAATTCCCTGTTTAGCTCTGTATCCTGTATTTAAAATTGTGTTATTTGATTTGTTGTCATTTAATTTCTTGAGTTCTTTATATATATTGGACATTAATCCTCTGTCATATGTATGGTTGGTATAAATCTTTTCCCAATCTGTGTGCTGCTGTTTGTTCTATTGTTTCCTTTGCCTTAAAGAAGCTTTTCCGTTTCATGAGGTCTCATTTATTGATTGTTGATCTTAGTGCCTGAACTGTTGATGTTCTGTTCAGGAAGCTGTCTACTGTGCCAATGAGCTGAAGGCTTTTCTTTTTTTATTAGATTTATTGTCTCTTTTTTATGTTGAGGTTTTTGATCCACTTTGACTTTAACATTTATACAAGGTGATAAATATCAGTCTATTTTCATTTTTCTACATGTAGACATTCAGTTACTCCAGCACTATTTGTTGAAAATTCTGTCTTTTTTCCATTGTATGGTTTTGGCTCTTTCTTTTTTTCAAAAATTAAGTTTCCATAGGTTTGTGGATTTATTTCTGGGTCTTTGATTTGATTTCATTGCTCCAGCAGTCTGTTTCTATGTCAGTACCATGCTGTTTTTATTACTGTTGCTCTATAGTACAGATTGGGATTTGGGACAGAAAAACCTCCAGAAGACCTTTTATTGTACAGGATTATTTTAGCTATTCTGGTTTTGTTTTTGTTTTTGTTTTTCAAAATAAAACTCAGAAATTTTCTTTCAATGTCTCTAAAAATTTGTGTTGATATTTTGATGGAAATTGCATTGAATCTGTAGATTGCTTTTGGTAGGATGGTCATTTTCACTATGTTAATCCTACTGACCCATGAGACTGGAGATATTTCCATCTTCTGATATCTTTTTCAATTTCTTTATCCAGTGACTTGAAGTTTTTGTCATATATGTATTTCACTTGCTCTGTTAGAGTTACACCAGGATAATATATATTATTTTTGGCTATTGTGGAGGGTGTTGGGTTCCTGGGCTCTAGAAACATCTAGCCTCTGACGCATGGCCATTAAACGGGAAATTAATAAATCCCTCAAAGAAATAAAGGAAAACACAATTAAATAGAGATCTTTAAAGAGGAAACTAATAAATTCCTTAAAGAAATACAAGAAAATATAATCAAAGAAGTGAAGAAAATGGAAATAGAACCAATAAAGAAAATGCAAACTGAGAGAGTCCTGGAGCTTGAAACCTTAGAGAACAGGAACTAGAAATGTAAGCATCACTAACAGAATAGAATATATGGAGGAGAGAATCTTAGGCGTAAAAGATACAATTGAACAAATTGATACATTTGTCAATGAAAATGTTGAATTTATAAAGTTCCTGGTCAAAAAAAAAAACACACACACAAACTTTCAAGTAATCAAGGACATTATGAAAAGATGAACCGTGAGAATAAGAGGAATAGAAAAAAGAAAAGATTCTACACTCCAAGGACCAGAAAATATTTTCAACAAAGTTATAGGAGAAAATTTCCCCAACCTAAAGAAAGAGATGCCTGTAAACATACAAGAAATTTACAGAACACCAAATAGATTAGATCAGGAAATAAAGTCCTTCTGCCACATAATGAATAATTTTCTTAAAGCTTCAATTTTGGATCTGGATTCAGGTACCTACATTGGGATGGGGCTATGTACATGTCAACATTTACCCACAAATGACTGTGTGCAGTATGCTAATTTATGTGTCCAAAGTTAATCAAAGACAATGTATCTTCCTTCAAGTAGCTTAGATAGGTATATGGAAAGAGGAGACGTTAGTATATATAAATTGATTTAAAGTAGCCTATAAGATCTATTCATTGTAGGTCAAACAATTTTGTGAGCTGGCTGTTAGTTACTGCTATTGTTAAAAATTAAATATAAGCTTAAAATTAAAATGCAAAACCCTCTAACACCAGGTATGCCTCTTGTTTGCCAAGCTCCAGCCAAAGAAGGGGTTAAGTATGGAGGTGCCCTTATCATGGCTAGTACAAAGCAGACTGTCTGCACATCCACTGGTGGTAAAGCACCCAGGAAACAACTGGCTACAAAAGCTGCTTGCAAGAGCGTGCCCTCTTCTAGAGGGGTGGGGTGAAGAAACCTCATAGTTATAGACCTCGTTCTGTGACACTTTGTGAAATCAGATGCTATCAGAAGTCCACTGAGCTTATTCGCAAGCTCCCCTTACAGTATCTGGTGGGAGAAATTGCTCAGGATTTCAAAATATATCTGTGCTTCCAGACTGCAGCTATTGGTGCTTTTCCGGAGGCAACTGAGGCCTATCTGGTTGGCCTTTTTAAAGATAACAACCTGTGTGCTATCCATGCCAAATGTAACAATTATGCCAAAAGATATCCAGCTAGTATGCCGCATACTAGGAGAACAGGCTTAAGGGTCCAATATGAGGAGAAATATTTCATTCTCAGTTTTTCCCTCTTCTTCCTGCTATCAGTAGTACTGAATGTTAGATATTTTTTCACCATGGTGTCAAAAAGTACTTAACCACATAATTGTGAGTGGAAAAATAGGGGACAGAAATCAGGTATTGGCAATTTTCCCATTTTCATTTTTGTGAATTTTTAATATAAATGCAAATAAAATATTTCAGTGAACACATTTCAATAGTTCAACTACATAAAAATTATAAATAAACCTGTTAAATTTTTCTGGACAATGCCAGAATTTGTATTTTTAAAGAATAAGTAAATTTCTTATTGATGGCAAGTAAATGGTGTTTGTAACATTTTTATCATACAGTAGATTCCATCCATTCACTATACTTTTCTAACTGAGTTGTCCTACTTGCAATGTTGTCTCTTTTTTGTGCTGTTCCTTTAAGTTTCTTATTCTTGACAAAGAAAATAACTCATAAGGACATAGGAGAAGGAAAGCCTTGATCATACTTGGAGTGTCAATGGGATGTATCTGGCTGTTGCACATACCTATGGAAACTAATGATAAGGTGAGGATGGAATATAAATTTAAACTTAAGTGTGAAGTCTTTAAATGCCATATTGAGAGACTTGAAAAATTTTGGTGGGAAATGAGAAATCATTACAGATATTTTGAATAGAAGCATAACATTTTAAGAATTGTACAGTTTTCAAATACTAACATACCAGCTACAAGCAATAAGGCTAACAGTAGAAAGCTGTATACTAAATCAATAACTCGACGCTACAGAGTTAACAGATGCTCTGCATATGGACTGGAGTTCCAGTGCTGGAATAAGAAAGATCCTAGTGCAAAGGACAGTTTGAATGTAGATTGCACGTCTGCTTATGCTGTTGACACTACCGTATTATGCTAGCAGTTTCATAAGTTTCTACCTGATAAAAGAATAAAAAAACAGGCTGGCATGCCTGTTTTTTAAGTGATAAATTTGAACTCTGTGTTATAGAAAAGAATATGCATATATATATATGTATACATATATATATATATTTTAAAAAGCTAAACATGCTTACATTGTTACTATGGTGATGCGATGTGATGTTATGTGTGTGTGAATGTGTGTGTGTGTGTGTGTATCTACAAACCTATTACCTTGGGTGAGTACATGATTCATACCAGCAGGAAAGAATTAGGAACATAGCTTCAAAATTTATCTGTGCACAACTATCCTCTATTGGCTTCATCAGGTAACTGCATGAATATGGTGTACACACACACATACAGTCATATACACATACCTAACAAACAAGCAAATAGATAAATACATAAATAAATACATAATTTTAAGTCCCTAGAAACTTCACAATGTATCAGGGAAGGTGGGTTTCAACATACTAACACTTGGTATAACAGGCACCCATATGACCACTTAAACCACTTAAGTCAGCACTTCATTTTTGAGATTTCCTAGAGAAGGCAGCTTCTTATTTGCCATAGAAGACTGAAGCTGGTACCAATTCACAGTGGTTCTACTTAAGAATTTCTGAAGAGATCAATGTGTAAAATTTGCATTAATATTGAATGAGAGAAACAAGCCACATTTAATCTTTTGGAGCTATACAACTGTGAAAGTTTCAAGTGGGTGTTTCAGAGGTTAAGCACAATGAGAACTGGTTGAGCATGATAAGAACTGGAAATAAATTGATTCAGTGAAGCATGCTGTGGGTAATTAAAGCTTAAGCATGATGCTGAGAGGTACTAGATCTCTGGTTTTCAACTTGCGGGTCGTGACCACTCAAACAAACCTCTGTCTCCAAAAATTCTTACATTACCATTCATAAAAATAGTAAAATTACAATTATGAAGTAGCAGTGAAAGTAATTTTATGTTTGAGGGTGCCACAACATGAGGAAATGTATTAAAAGTTTGCAGTATTAGGAAGGTTGAGAACCACTGCACTACACGATACACTGCCCAAAAGGTAGCTTGTGGGAACATTGTAGAGTTAACAGTGGGAAAGGACATGAGAAAGATCAGCTCCTCATTGCTCCATTTCAAAAGGAATGTGTGAGACTTAACATGCTGTGTATGGTTTAGCTTTATTTACTTAGAGATTGTTTTCAAGTTACTCTGGGAACTACCCCAGAAAGTGACAATAATGAGCACAATGACAGAATTATGAGAGTTCTACTGTAAAGATAAGGCCTGTTTAATGGATAATCTTAAATGTAGAAAGTAACTGTGAAGATGCATGCTGAGGAGCATGAGAGGAAAAGAAACTTAAGCTTGAAGTTTTAGAAAAAGATCAGCATCCAATATGCTTACTTTTATCAGAAAGGATTAGCTCCAGAGACAAAGCTGGGAATCACAGCACCAGAATGTAATGCCATGTGTTCAGAGTTCTGTTGTGATACTGTCAGAGTTTACAGACAACAGATGATCTTTGAACCCCATTTCTATTGAACTCTCTGGGAACAGATGTGTTTATAAATGTCAGTTGCCTCTGTAGTGGGCAACAACTATTTCCTCTCTGTGTTTTGTTTTTCTCCAAAGCTGACCTCAGGACCTCTCACCACATCATATTCTAACCTTCTGACCTGACCTCCTTGAGGTGACCCTCTAAAGAGGCCTTTAAAACATCAGCTGGGACAGAGAGGAAAGCCAAGCACCAAACACTGTCTCTTCCATCTTAGCTCAACTGACTTTTGCAGGCTTTCTGTTTACTTCCAATGGCAATTTAGTATTAACTTCTTTGTCCTTTGCTTCAAAGTTAACTGAGTGACAGTGTTGTTTCCCCTTGAAGACAGATTTGTTGCTGTTATACAAGATGCAACTTTACAACTCCAATTTCCAGAATAAATATCTCATTCTAGTGAAAATATGTCTATGAGGGTATGCTCATGACTAGTCAATATTTCTTTTTGTATTTATGAAAAGGAATTTTTTAATGTTACTCTTTGTATCAGTCATTCTATGCATCCTAGTTTTTAATATAACATTTTTAGTAATTCTTACAACTTCATACAACGTATCTTGCCCATATTCACCCAAAGTTCCTTAAATACAACCCCTCCACTTCATATTCTCAATTTCTCTATTTTGGATGTCCTGGACATTTGACTTCCATAATATTTACATCTCCTGCTTCTGAGATGTTCCTTAAGCAGTAAAGGTGGTGGTTCTACTGTAGATGTATTGAGGTTACCTATCCTATTTTTAGTTCGTTTCTACATTTTTGTTAGATATAAATCTACTGCAAAAAATATTTTATTGATAATACATGAAAGATATATTTATATGTGCATATAAGGCTAAGCATTTAGTATGTAGTTAGACCTTATACTGGTTTATAAAACTGGTTGTAGTAGGTTATCTTGTAGGTTTTTGTGGCCTCACCACTAATAGGTAATTAGCTAAATTTATAGTACCAGAAATAAAGTTCCTGTTACTGAATAGGCCTTACAGTTCAATTGGATTATTGTTGTTTACCTCTATGATATAAATACCACTATTGTACTTTTCAGAATATCTTGCCATTCTGGTCATTGTGGTTGCTTGATGTTACAACAGGATAGGACTATTTAATTGCCTTTCTCTAGTGATAACTTGAATGGCTCTTTCCAAAACTATGAGAGCTTGTCCTTAGTGAGGTGTCTTCCATTTCAGATCCAGGTTGATTACTCCAAGTCTTGAGTCTAAAGTATGTGGTAAATTCAGCAACAGGGTCTTACCTCCATTTTTTTTGAGGCAGCCAAGGGCAATAACAATAGTGTATATTGTTTTGGAAATCACTTTTACTCTTCTGACCAAAAATGTGAACAAAATTTTCCTATACTTGGTTCTGTTTGTTGTTTGATAGACTATGGGTTATTGGGGAAAAAGATTGTCTCCCAAGTTTTGATAGCTTCAATTAAACTATGATACCCGTTTATCAAATATTATCTTAAATAACCATAAGATAATACTTTTCCCGAATTGCTTTTTCAAACATCAAAGAGTCTGTGTGATCATTCTTAAGACAAAAAAAGAAATCATTTAAACAATGTTTATAAATATCATGATAATCAAACTAGATATGAAGTGAGCCAGACCAATACTAGTTCTTTTTAAATTAAGTCTTTATTAATTAAAGTTTATTCACTTTGTATCCCAGCTGTAGCTTCTCCCTCACCACTCCCCATCCCACCCTCCCTCCCTCATCTCTTCCCATGCCCCTCCCCAAGTCCACTGATAAGGGAGGTCCTCCTCCCCTTCCATCTCATCCTAGCTTATCAGGTCTCATCAGGACTGGCTGCATTGTCTTCCTTTGTGACCTGGCAAGGCTGCTAACAGTCATGGTTCTTAACTTCTGAACCATACCTTCAGCCCCCAACGCTAGCTTTTTAAAGTTCTATGCATGAGCAGTGTTCATTTTTGGAGGTAAAAGCAAGCCACTCAGACTCACCCTGGGATTTAAAAACCTTTCATTAAATTTACCTTTTCCAATATTGTAGTAGGTAATGGTACCTCCAGAAATCGGGTATATAAGAAGTAGTTGAGCAATAAGAAGACAGAAAAGGAGCTTGGCAGCAGGAGAAAGTCAGTGGAGCTTTTTTCCTGAGTAGAAGTTGTGGGGAAGACATCAAACTTGGCAGAGATATTTTCTACTTGACCCAGGACATTCCATAGACTGGGAAGTTAGCCAGAACATCATGGGCACTCTGGCTGCATAGCCTTCTGACATAGTTCTCTTATCTATAAAAAGAATTATAACACTTTATTACAGTGTTATTATTAAATTCTCCTAATACACTTCTAATATTCTTCTTTTACTGCTCCCCATTTCAGAAAAAATGACATCACTGTTTAATAAGTTACTCTCAAAACCTTGACTTTGCTCCTTTCATCTATAATCACAGTGAATCCAGTAGCAAGTCTCACACCAAGCTAAACTTTATTTATGTCTCTCCTTTTCTATCAAGGCGCTGGCCAGTATCTAGCCCTGCCTTTATTGCACTTTCATCCTCATCTCTTTATACCCATTCTTATCTCCCTTTAATCTAAGTAAAAATCTAAAATAAAAAAAATCCATTTATGTCATTGTACTTTGGAGTCAGACACATTACCTTTGTGCGATGAGGCCGCATTGTACTTTGGATGCAATCCACACTCCACATTCTTATCCAGTGATTATGAGGTCCATGACAGTTTTTATGACTTTATGTGTTACATTCATCATGCTTGATAAGTTTCAGCCCCCTTGAACATATACCTGTACCCTTATCCTCCCTATGACATTAGCCTATTTTCATTTATAGTATTTGTATCTGTACAATTTTGTCTGAGCATTTTTCATACTTTCTTAATGTTTACGAGAGCTGGGATGCATGAAAAGAAGGGTAATTTCTGTCTTGTTTCCACAGCTTTTCTAGCACCCAGAATGTTACCTGGTACGTTCTAGGTATTCTATGATACTTTTTAGATGGATGAATGAACATAGGAATGATAGGAATGAACTTCTGTAATTATTGCAGGAAATAATAGGAAAGGCATGATCTGGGCAATGTTCATCACTGTTTTCTGCCTTATCCTCTACCTACTCATGTGCTGATAATTCATTTTGTAAATTTTCAGTGGTTATTTCTTCAGTTCCCTGACCCTTACAGCATTTTTTGCTTAATGTTCCATCACCCCATTTCATTTTTCTGAAGACAATAAAGCCTGAATTATTAGGTGAAAGAATTAGAATGTACTTTAGGAAATGGTTTTGTTTATCCATTCACAATGATTCCTGAACTTTTACTAGAGGACTTGGTTTAAGTATATCCAAGGACCATAAAACACATGTTTTAAGATGAGCTGTGCCAACAGAGTAGTCTATTATTACAAAGCAGATGAAGTGAGGAGTTGATTCTCTCTTTTAATGGTACTCATTTGTAAATATATATTGAACATTCTATGACGTTTGTCTCAATGTTGTAAGTTCCTATTTTCTCCCAAATGTTTAACAAGTTACTTCCAATTATTTGTTCAGTTACCTGCCATGAGCCTTTCTACAGAGATAATCTTGCTCCAACCTTTTTTAGCTAAACCACTCTTTTACCAATGGATGTTAGTTAATATGATTACTCTTTTTTTATTTTCTAGAAAACATGTGGGAAAGATTGAGCCACCTGAACTGCAGGCTGGACACCAGCACAATGGCAACAGTTGCAGTGCTGTGGTTGCCACCAGTATCACCAAGAGGTTCTGGCACTCTCTATGACTTTCCTTGAGCTGTGGGTTTCCTTAAAGACACTTTGGAGAAGCTGCCATTATAATAGAAAAATGAAGTTTATTTATTACTGTACAGTTTACAAAAAGGGAAATGAATTTCATGTTTTCTAAACACAACTGACCATAAACAATAAGAAAACTCTAAAAATCTTGATATGTGTTATCCAAGTATTTGCTGCTTTGTGAATAAGATTATTCGAGATGTTTGCTTGAGTTTTTGTTTGTATTTGTATAAAGATATTTATCTCATTTGTTTGAAGTTAGGTGTATCTTCCAAGAAATGTGTTTTCTTTTGCCATATTCCTTTATTGGTACATATGATAACAACTATAAGAACATGCAAGTGACAACACATGCTGGAGAGGATTTGGAGAAAGGGGAACCCTCCTCCACTGCTGGTGGGAATGTAAGCTTGAACAACCCCTCTGTCAATTAGTCTGGCGCTTTCCCATGTTCTTTTTAAAGAAAATGAAACCATTTTCATCAAAACCTAGGAAGGCTGGAGTTTGAGATTATAGCTGCAAATTTCTCAGACTTAGTTTCATTACTCTTTATTTATTTTTTATCTTTTATCACTTTGTAAATGACATTGTCAACACAATTAAGATTCTCAGGACATTAACCAGTTACAAATATCATCCTTGGTATGAAGAAGTTAACAAATGGTATTATTTATTTTTAGAAGGAATTTAGATTTAGTTTTCTAGTCAACAAGTTTGAAGCCATTCCTTACCTTTTCGTTGTTACTTTCATGGATTACCACACTTACTATCCTGCTTGTCTTCACTAGAGAAATAAATGCCTTCCATTACATAAATATGTACTAACCTGGAAACATTACAAATTTTGAATATTTAGTGAAACACCATCCATACATTTTGGGAAAGTATTGGATAACCTCAAGTACCAGATGGTTTGACTGACCCACTGTGGTTGCCTCATTTGTGTAATAACCCAAAATGATGTATATTTCTTGGCTGGGCTCATGTCTCACTTCTTGAACATATGGGGTTACTCAATAAACCTTTCCAAAACAAGGAGAACTATAATAGAATGAAATTCAGTGTTTATTTTATTATATATGTTAATAGAATTTGAATATTTAAAAAGACTCAGGAAGACTTGCATCGTTGCCAAAGATGGAGTAAAGGAATATTAACTGGTTGGTGCTGAGAACATTCCCTGAGCCAATGGTAGCTGTGTCTTTTGTAGGTAAATCTGATAATCACAAGTCAGGCATGCATAAAAAAGGCAAGTGCATTCCAATTTTCTTGGGTTTAAGTTGGCATTTTGTAACGCAGGAAGACCTAATTAAATAATGATTGACATTTAACTAAGAATATATTCATAAACTCAGTAAATTAATTAAACAGAGCAACTTTGATTATTTTTCTTGCTATGTATAATACATGGCATTTGATACATTGATTTTAAAATTATCAGCTTCAAAATGTTACTATGTAATAAAAATGCTGTTTTCATTTTGATTTTTTAATTAAAATACAATTACATTGTATCCCCTTCCCTTTTCTCCATCCATGCTTGCCAATATACCCCTCATCCCTCTTAAATTAAGAGGGATATGTAGAACATGTCTACATGTCTCTATCTCTCTCTCTGTGTTCTGCTAAGTTCGATATTGCCTATATATGTATGACTTCAAATTTAACATACTAGAAATAGTCTCTTTAAATAAGTATTAGCATTCAAACTAACACACACGCACAGACACACACACACACACACATATTTATATCCAAGGCAGTTATAACTCATTGGTCAAACTTCTTTTGTTACTCTTTACTTTATTTAATCATTTTATAAATTTTCACAGAGTAACTTGTAGGGTTAGGTATTTCAAAAGCGTACTTTATTTAGGGTTCTTAAACACTTCTAACCCCATTTAAACTCACTGGCCAGAAATAGTCAAGGAAAAATGTTATTAGGGAAAAGGAGCTGTAGACCGTTTTAGAAATGGTTCTTGAGGTGAGTCCACTCTTCATTGTCTGTATGCCAGCAGTCTAATCCAAATACCAACACCAAAGAGCAACACATTATCATCACAACTCAGCAGAAACAGTAGGAATCCACTGAATTAGAATGAGTCAGCCAAAGCCAGAAAATTCAGTCAGATTGACCCAAGAGTTCATTGAACATTTCTCTTTGTGAAATAAAGTGTTGAAGAAATGTCAAAGAAGAGTCAAGTAATGAAGAGCAGAGAAGCAATGTTGATCCAAAAAGCATTGTCTCACTGTCCTAGGGCTTCTATATTACCTCCTTCCCTTAGAGTCTATCCACATACTTTTCAGCTGACCAAATTACACCCATGAGACAGCTCTCAGCAAAACATGTGTCCTCTAACAAGACAGTTTCTAGAAAAACATCACATGAAACATTGAGTCGTCAAAGAAACCAGAAATGGTCCCTTCATTCCTGTTTCATGCCAATCATTAAGAGAGGTCATGGAGTCAGAGGGGGAAAAGTAGTCTGGTCTTTGACTATGTAGATATTTCATAAAAGTCATAACTATCTAAAGTTTCTCACAACATTCACTTTACACTGTTGTTGCCTTTGTAATACTTTCTTTACTTCTTTATTTTTCTTCAGGAAGTTGTCACCTGTGCAACTGAGGTCAAGGCTCTTCCCCAATATTTTGTCTAAGTGATTTAGTGTGTCTGGTTTTATGTTGAGGTCTTTGACCCAACTACACTTTACTATTGTACAGGATGATAAACATGGATCTATTTGCAGACAAGCACCATTTGTTGAAGATGCTGTCTTTTTTCCATTGAATTGTTATTGATTCTTTGTCAAAATTCAGCTGTCTGTAGATGTGTGGATTTATTTTTGAGTCTTGGATTTGATTCCACTCATACTCAAATCTGTTTCTATGCCAGTACCATGATATTTTTATCACTGTTGCTCTATAGTATAGCTTGAGATCAAGGATAGGGATAACTCCAGGAGTTCTTTTAAATGCTCAGGGTATTTTTAGCTATTCTGAGTTTTATGTTTTTCCATAGGAAATAGTTTCAAGTTTTGTAAAGAATTTTGTTGGTGTTTTCATGGAAATTGCATTGAATCTGTAGATTGCTTTTTGTAGAATGGCGATTTTTACTATGTTAATGCTAACAATCCATGAGAATGGGCGATCTTTCCATCTTCTGATAACTTCCTCAATTTTGTTTTCTTCAGAGACTTCAAGGTTTTTTTTTAAACGTCTTTCACTTGCCTTTTAAATATAAATTTATTTATTTTCATATCAATCAGAGGTTAGGTACTTTGCATCCCAGGCATAGCCCCCTCCTTAATTCCCTCCCACCCTTCCTGTCCCTCCCTCATCTCCCTCCTCCCTGCCCCCTCCAAGTCCACCAACAGGGGAGGACCTCCTCCCCTTCCATCCAACCCCAGCTCATCCTGTCTCCTCAGGGCTGGCAGCAATGTCCTCCCCTGGGATCTAGCCAGTCTGTCACTCACCGGCAAGTATGGTGGAGGGTCAAAGAGTCAGCCATCAAGTGACTGAACCAGTCCCTGTTTCCCTCACTAGGGTCTTCACTCCAACAACGAGCTATCATGGGCCCCATCTGAGTGGGGATTCCAGGCCATATCCACACACGGTCCTTGGTTGTAGAAACCGTCTCATACAAGACCCCTGTGCCATGCTCAATTTGGTCTTTGTGGGCACTTGTTCTCCCCAAGTCTCACCAACCTCTGACATTTCTATCACCACTTCTCACCCTCTGCCAAAGGCTTGATCGTGAGTCTTAATATATGCTCTGATACATCGCTACATTGACCCCCCCCCAGAGGTCCTCCTTGGCATGCTCATGTCCTGTTGCTTCTTTTCTCCTCCACTCAATGTCCATGCCATTTGTTTATCCAAATGAGCATTGATCATACTGGGTCCTTCTTCCTGTATATCCTCCATAGGTGTGTAGATTTCAGCTTGACCTTCCTATCCTATAGGTCTATATAAGTGAGTATATACCATATGTTTCTTTCTGATTTTGGGATACCTCACATAGGATGATCGTTTCCAGGTCCCACCATTTGCCTGCGAATTTCATGATTTCCTGCTTTTTAATTGCTAAGTAGTATTCCATTGTGTAAATGTACCACAATTTCTGTATCCATTCCTCAACTGAGGGACATCTGGGTTGTTTCCAGTTTCTGGCTATTATAAATAAAGCAGCCACAAACATAGTTGAGCAAATGTCCTTGTTGTGTACTTGAGTATATTTTGGATATATGCCTAAGAGTGGTATAGCTGGGTCTTGAGGAATCACTATTCCTAATTGTCTAAGAAAGCGCCAAATTGATTTCCAGAGTGGTTGTACAAGTTTGCATTCCCACCAGCAATGGAGGAAGGTTCCTCTTTCTCCACAACCTCTCCAGCATGCATTGTCACTAGAATTTTTGATCTTAGCCATTCTGGTAGGTGTAAGGTGAAATCTCAGGGTCGTTTCATTTGCATCTCCCTGATGGCTAAGGACGCTGAGCATTTCTTTAAGGGTTTTTCTGCCATTCTATAATCCTCTACAGTCAGTTCTCTTTTTAGCTCCATACCCCATTTTTTAATTGGATTATTTGGTTTCTTGCTTTTTAACTTCTTGAGTTCTTTATATATACTGGATATTAGCCCTCTGTCAGAAATAGGATTGGTAATGATCCTTTCCCAATCTGTAGACTGTCGTTTCGTTTGGATGACAGTGTCTTTTGCTTTACAGAAGCTTTTCAGTTTCATGAGGTCCCACTTATTGATTG
>JAQQSO010001844.1:0-14897 GCA_028658305.1 Pachyuromys duprasi
TAATTAATTAATTAAAAAAAATGTTTCATTTACGAATGTAGGCACTCTTGTACCTGGGGCATAAATGTTCAGAATTGTGATGTCCTCCTGGTGGATTTCTCCTCTGATGATAATGCAGTGGCCCTCCTCATCTTTTTTGATTAATTTTGATTGAAAGTATATTTTATTAGATATTAAGATAGCTACCCCAGCTTGTTTTCTGGGTCCATCTGCTTGAAAAACATTTTTCCAGCCCTTTACACTGAGGCAGTGTCCATCTTCTGCTTGTTGGACGCAGCAAAACGTTGGATCCTGTTTCTGCACCCATTCTGCTAGTCTATGTCTTTTTATTGGAGAGCCGAGTCCATCGATGTTGATAGAGAATAGTTACCAATGAACGTTAGTTCCCTTTATTGTGGAGTTGGTGGTCTTACTGTGATTCACTGCTTGTTTTCTTTTAAATTTGTTGGGAAATTATCTGTATCCTATGTTTTCTTGGGTATAGTTGTTTTTGCTGGATTGGAGTTTTCCTTCTAGGATCTTCTGCAGGGCTGGTTTGCTGTGTAGATATTGCTCAAATTCAAGTTTTGTCATGGAATATTTTGTCTTCTCCATATGTGTTGACCAAAAGCTTTGCAGGGTATGGTATTCTGGGTTAATGTCTGTGGTCCCTTAAAGTCTGCATGACATCTGCCCAGGCCCTTCTGGTGTGATTCTGATAGGTCTACCTTCATATGTTACTTGGCCTTTTTCCCTTGCTGCGTTTAATATCTTTTCTTTGTTCTGTAGTGTTTGTTTTCTGTTCTGTAGTGTTTGTTCTTTGGAGTTCTTTGTTCTTTGTTAGTGTTTTGACTATGACGTGAGGAATTTCCCTTCTGGCATGGTCTATTTGGTGTTCTGTAGGCCTCTTGCATGTTTATGGACATCTCTTTCTTTAAGTTGGGAAGATTTTCTTCTATGATTTTCTTGAAAACATTTTCTGGACCTTGGAGCCTGGAATCTTCTTTTTCAGCAATTCCTATTATTCTTAGGTTTCGCCTTTTTATGGCGTCCTTGATTTCTTGGATGTTCTGTATTTGGGACCTTTCTGATTTTAGTTTTTCTTTGAGGGACGGATCAATTTCTGTGAGTGTGTCTTCAGCACTAGAGATTCTCTCTTCCAGCTCCTGCATCCCGCTGGTGATGCTTACCTTTGTGGTTCCTGATCTTTTCTCCAAGCTCTCCACTCCAGGGTTTTCTCAGTTCGTGTTTTCTTTGTTGATTCTAATTCTGATTTTACGCCTTGCACCATTTCCTTCATCTGTTTGAATGTGGCTTCCTGTCTCTGTATGATGGCCTTTTGTTCGTTTCCTTTCTATATGCCACTAATTGTGCCTCTACTTGTGTCTCTATTTGTTTGGCTATATTTGCCTGTGTTTCTTTGAGAGCCTTGTTCATTTCCTCTTCATTGGCCTCCACTTGTGTGGCCAATTCTTTGAGAGAGTTGTTTGTTTCATCAACTGTCTCCATCCATGTGGCTATTTCTCCGAGAGACCCACTTGTCCCACCTCCATGTGCCCCCAACAACCGGACAAGCACAGCTCCAAAGTCACCCCCCTATGTTTCTGATAACCCGGAGCATCCATTGATTCTGGGGGTTGCTGGCGAGGCCACAACGCCCTGACCTTCATTGGATGCATTCCTTCACCGACCCCTGGCCATTTGCCTCTCCGCAACCATCACTGTTCCTGGATTCTGCAGTTCAGACTGGTACCGTCTTTCTCTGAAATTGGGAGAATTCTCCAGGAAGATGAGGGAGGCCCAGTGGTTTCAGCATGTGCGTTGGTTTTTCAGCTGCACCTGTGGGAGGAAAGTCCTAGGGCGCAGAAGCACAAATGTGGGCAAATGTGTGCGTGTGCATGGAAGTGTGCCCTGAGGAACAGGGCGCCAGAGAATACAGAAGCCCTGAGTGTGTGGGAGGGGCGCTGCCTTGCAGGCACAAAGGGGTTGCATGTGCTGAAGATGTAGCAGGCGCTGGTGATAATCGTGGGCACAATTTCCTTACGCAAATTCCCTGAATACCTCCGTGGCCTACAGGCTACTGGTATTCCTCTCTGACTGAGCTCCAGGCATAATTTGGCTTAACTCCACTGGTGGACCTGCAGAGCATGGGCTTCAATGTCCTAAGAATCCCTCTGTTTTCCACAGTGGATGTGTGGGAGGGATCTGATGTCTAGCTGCTAGCTTAGAAGGACCCTGGATCTGGGGCTCTGCAGGCACTGAGGGCACACTCACTCTCTAGCAGGTCACATCGGCAAGCACCAGTGCTACTCCCAGGTCTGGACCTGCTGAGTCAGATGCTGGAGGACAGACGAGCTCCGCCAGCTCAGTAGTGCGGCAACCACCAAACTAGGGAGTCCAGCTGCTGCCTCGGACGGGGTGATCCCAGTCCACATGTCTGCTGGGAAGTCCTGGGGAGCCTCAACTGTGGTCCACAGACTAGGTGGTCCAGTGACTGTGGTTTGTTTGGTGGGTCTGTTGGACTTTGGTGACTGTATAGCCAGCTATCCACCACTGAGGGATTGGGCAGCCCATACAGTCACTGGCTGTCTCAGAGGCCCTGAGGAGTCTGTACAGCTGCTCACAGACCCGGGGCCATGAGGGATGGTACCTCGGAACTGGAACTCGGAAGGCCGGTACAGCAGGCAGCCTTAGCTGAGGAGTTAGGAGCCCTACTTCTGCTGTCTCAGTCCCCAGGCAGTGAGCTCCTTGCTGAGGGTCTCTGGCGCTGTGAGCCGGATCCAGCTAGGAGGGAGGCCCAACATAGGGAAGTGTAAGGGATTCAAAAGTTTGCCTCTCTCCGTCCCCAGAGAAGTCCATGGGAGACCCAAATCCAAAGGTCTCAACTCATGTGATGCTCCCTCTCCTTAAGGAAGCCCCAATGTCAATTTTCTGCCTCCAGCTGCCCCTCCACCCACCAACCTCGGAGCCTCAGATCTCCTGCCCCTCAGATACTGCGCGAGTCGGTCTCTGCCATGCTGGATCTCCCTGAGATGCTTTTCTAAGTCTCATGATAGATGTACTCACCCTGAAAATGTGCTACTTGGAGTGCAGGGATCACATACATGAAGTCCCCCATCATCTCTCTGAACTGCATTTGGAGGGTCTAGAAGTCCCCAGTGTCCTCCATGTACTCTTCCACTAGCAGGTCACTACACTCAGGAGGCAGCACCTACACCAAAGAAACAAGAAAAGATGAAGTTAGGTATATTCTAGGTTATGTGAGCAACATCCTTTGTTATTAGAGAATGGAACCTGTGATGCGCTTGGGTATAGGTTAAAAGGTTCATGTTCTAAGGTGATCCAACACAGAATCACACACATATACTGAGTTTTATAAATAGGGAAGAATATATGTGGGACCCCCTCTATTTGGACAGGACCAAAGGTATCTCATCATTTGTGCAGCTGAATTATTCAGAACAGATTGTAGGTCCTCTCTGGTTATTTCCTTTATTGTCTGAGCAGAGCCTATGATCTGGGGGACAGAAGACAGTGTTAAATGTGGGATCACATGGACTTAGAATAAAGATATGTTCAATTCACACAGCTTGGCATATGGGTATCCAGGAGCCCAGAGGATTGGAACTGTGCCTCACCATGGGAAGGTTCCAACCATATCATTGTTGACACCAATAATGCTAGGGACAGGGTGAGAATCCACAGAAGCCAACAACACCAAGGGGTGCCTGGGTAAGAATTCCCCATCTATCAGAACAGAAATCATCTTGAAGGCCTGAGGGACATTAAACATTAATGCTGAAGTTTAATGAAACAAATATCCTGATGTCCACTCAGTTACTTCATGATTTTGTCATTTCTCTCTAGTTTCAAGGAGCCCTGCTCACTCTGGAGGAAAATCTACACTTAGGTTAGCCTATCTTGATGTTTATTTTGCACACAGAACTGAGAGAACACAAAGTCAGAAAGATGAGGTATTTGGTTCAGAATCCCAAATGTGTAGAACAGGTTCTTCCAGACACTCAGTTCTCCCACCTTGTTAATGTCCAGAATCTCTGCTTCATTCTTGCCTCTCAGACAGGGCACCAGGCCCTCTAAGTCCATGGCCTCACACCCAGATAAGTTGGCAACTGTCTGTAAAGGGAATAAGCGTGGGCAAGAGTGGCCAATTCCAAGTCGGTTCTATTACATCTAATTCTCACACTCTAGAGTGCACAGTATAAAATGGAATAAATATAAAATGTTTCCATGCTCTTAGTGCTCAAAGGTAATAGCCAGCAGGCAGGACCCTTTCTACCTGTATATTTGTTCTTTCATTTTAGGGTATTTTTATTTCCTCCACCCATCTTGCTCTATTTCAGGTATGAGGGAAGGAGCAAGTGTGCTAAGGTTTGTATATGAAGGTTGGAGGAGAAAGTCTCAGTCTTCAATGGTCCCCTTATTTGACAGGGTATCTATTATTCTGTTGCTGCCTACGCTAGCTGAGCCAGTCTGTCAACATACAAGAATTCTCTGGTCTCTTTCTCCACCTGACCAGAGGAACATTGTAATTACAGACACATGCTCCTATATACAGTGTTTTATGGGTTCTGGGGATTTGAACTTAAGTCCTCAGGCTTGCATTCCAATCTGTTTTTAAAGCCAATGAACCAGCTCCCAAGCCCATACATACTTGCCTTTGCCAATGCCAAATGCTGCAAAGAGCAGTTTGCTGGTCAGATAACATACTCACCAAGTATGTAGTAGATGGAAGTACATGATAAATCCTGAGATTTTCAGTAATTATTGGAAAGAAGTTATTTCCAATGGTCCTTCTTTTCCACACAGAACAGAACCAGAGTACCAGCATATGAAGGCTGAAGCAGGAAACTTGAGCTGTGATAGTTGAGGGCACTTACAGTGGAGACTGTCTCAGAGCTGTCAGAGACAGAGGAAGGATGCAGGGCCACGCCACTCTCCAAGATGGCTATGTGGAACAGTCCTTGGGACATGGGGGACACAACATGGAAAGACACACTTGTGCCACCTGTTGACTTGCCAAATATAGTGACCTGATTGGGGTTGCCTCCTACGTTGGCAATGTTCTGCTGGTAATGTTCAGCCTAGGGCAACCACTTGGTACAGGTATCCCCAGTTGCGTTTGGAATGCTGATCACCACTGCTGAAAAGTGGAAGAGACATGGATCAATGGGATGTCCAGGATCTGCAGCCATTAAGTCCAGCTGGAGGCTCACCTGAAGAAGCCCAGGACACCCAGGCGGGACGGGATAGTCACCTCCTCCACATCTTCAATAGATATCAGTGTGGATCCATCACACAGAAGCCATGACCATAACCAGTGCACCACCATGGATCCACAACATCACCTGGAGAAGTCAAGAGAAAGGCAAGAAAACTCCTAGACATTCCAAGCTCTATTGGTCCACTTATTAGAATATCAACTGCTGTGCAAATCAGCTCAGCTCCAGAAATACATAAAAATCCTCAGGACTTCAGGGGGTTGGCCACAACCAGGGACCTCAGGCTGTCTCATCAGTGAATTTCTTGTAGCCATTCCCACCATGTGTCTCCATTTGAATTAATGGCTCTATGTATCAGGTAATGTCATCATTACCCAGGTTCTTCACAATGGAACAAAGAGGAGAGTCTCCATCAATATCTTTCTGGATTAAAAATGGAACGGGTCATCAACTCTTATTGGCACAACAGATAATCTGAAAATAGTAAGGTGGACAAACTCAATGTTGGGGTCTTCAGCACCTAAGCGGTTGGAGAATGAGTCCTGGTTTTATCAAACAGATCCCACAACAGAGTACAACTGAGGCAACAACACACACTCTCAAACCACTGGAACTCCCTGATCTTCTTGGAGAATACTCCAGACACAAGAGATTGACAGTTCCTGTCTGAAGTTCAGCCTCAAAGCACAAACAGCTCCTTGATTATATATAAACAAATGGCCAAAGGTCGACGTAAGAACTCACCCAACAAAAATCAGGACACCATGGCCCCACCAGAAACACCCAAAAGCAATGGAGATTTTAATTCAGCAGAGACACAGGAAAATTATGTTAAAGCTATGATCATGCAGATATTAGAGGAACAAAAAGAAGAAATGAACAAGGCCCTCAAAGAAATTCAGAAGAATATAACTGCCCACATAGAGGAACAATTAAAGATACATAGAGAGGAAACAAACAAAAAAATAGGAGCCACATTCAATCAGATGAAGGAAACGATACAAGGCATGAAAACAGAATTAGAATCTACAAAGAAGACACAAACAGAGAAAAACCTGGAACTGGAGAACTTAGAGAAAAGATCAGGAACCAATAGAATACAAGAGATGGAAGAGAAAATCGTGGGAGCTGAAGATATGCTGGCTGAAATGGATTCCTCACTCAAGGAAAAAATAAAATCTGAAAAGTCCCAAACACAAAACATCCAAGAAATCAAGGATGCCATGAAAAGACAAAACCTAAGAATAATTGGAATAAATGCAAGAGAAGACTCCAGGCTCCAAGGACTGGAAAATATTTTTTAAGGGGTTCTTACATGTTCTCCTTCCATATTCAGTGGGAAGTAGCAAAGAGAACACCAGAAGGACTGAAAGAAAGCTAGTGGGGACTTGTGACAGAGCTCTCTTTGCTACTTTCCACTGGGTGGGGTTATAGGACACTTTGGGGGAAAATACAAATATCAATCATCAAGAAATCCAGAAGTCCAGGGAACCAGCAAATCAGCAAACAGCAAGTGCAGCAGCAGGACAAACCACCAGCAGCAGTCCTCCTCCAAGCATCGGCTCTGTTCCTCTGGGATATCGTATTTATACCCCTCAGAGTCCTCAGAATCCAACTAATTCCATCTGACAAAGAACACACTCCTCCGAAGACACTGAAAAGGTATGGACAAACTGAAATCTGCAACTTGGGATTACAACAAAAACATGTTTACATATCATAAACCAAAATGTCCACAACTGAGATCATGTACATATGTGTGTGGAAGTACTCCCAGGTCATGGCTCACACATGGAGATGAAAACACAATGCGTGTCAAGTCGATATTCACCTTCCAGGGTGTGAATCTCAAGGTGGAGCTTAGGTTATCAGGATTGAAGGTAAATTCTAATACCACACTCTGATAACTCTCTCTCTTAACAACATGACAAGTGTTTAATGGGGGCTTGCTGGCCCCAACACTGGGCTCAATCGACGATAAAGCTGAGATACAAATCTATAAATAAGAGTCTCAGAATCAGAATAGACCTGTCAGGGTAAATTTAAGAATGCAGGGTGGGATCCCATCCACAGCCCATCTGACTCCCTGGAGGAAGTATTGTGCAGATCAGTGTCAGACAGCCTCACTGCACCTGAGAACTGGCCATGGCTCCAAATTCTGATCACATCATTGTTATCCAAGTAATAGTCTAGAGCCTCACAGGATGGCACTACTTCTCTCTAGCTGTCTCTCTGGCTGTTATTCTGACAGAACACAGCACGGTTTTTTCTGCCTCTTCTAATAAACAGGGGCTCCTGTGACTCAATGTTACCGCTCCAATGCATTCTTGTCCTGTCTATGGTTCTAGCCTTTCATGGCAGGTAATTTTTCTACGCTAAGTTCCCTACCAAAGGAACTAGGAGACCAGGAGGGCTGAGAAGTTCCCATTTCCTCCAATCTCAGCATGGGGAAATCTGATCCCAGTGGATGCTGGGCCTCCCTGTGCTTCTTCCTTCCAGACATTTTATTGATTCATTATTTATTACAATCTATTCACTTTGTACCCCAACCTAGCCCCCTCCCTCATCTCCTTCTGGTCCCACCTTCCCTTCCTCTTCTCCCCCTGTGCCCCTTCCCCTGGTGTACTGGCAGGGGAGACCCCCTCCCCTACTATCTGAACCAAGGTTATCAGGTCTCATTCCAGGGGAGTTTGCAGAGACTGATGCTCCAACCAAGGACCTTGCAAGGAAAGGACCTAGGCCCCCTGCTCAGATGAAATCAGGGAAACACACCCTTCCCACTAGCCACAAATAATATAAAATATATTGGTATAACTCTAAATGAGCAAGTGAAAGACCTGTATGACAAGAACTTCAAGTATCTGAAGAAGGAAATATCTCCCATTATCATGGATAGGTCAGATTAACATAACAAAATGGCCATCACACCAAAAGCAATCTACAGATTCAATGCAATTCCCATCAAAATTTCAACAAAAATTTTCAACTTCATATTGAAAAACTGAAAACACAGGATAGTTAAAATAATCCTATACAGTAAAGGAAACCCTGGAGGTATCACTCTCCCTGATTTTAAGCTGTACTGCAGAGCAATAGTAACAAAAACCACATGGTATTGGCATAAAAACATACAGGTTAATCAATAAAATAAAATCAAAGACCCAGAAATAAATTCACATACCTAAGGACACTTGATTTTTAACAAAGAAGCCAACTATACAATGGAAAACAAGAAAGTATCTTCAACAAGTGGGGCTGGTCTAACTGAATGTCTGCATGTGGAAGAATGCAAAAAGATCCATGTTTATCACCCTGCACAAAACTCAAGTCCAAGTAGATCAAAGAACTCAATATAAAACCAGATACACTAAATTTAACAGAAGAGAAAGTGGGGAATACTCTTGGAGTCATTGGTACATGAGACAATTTCCTGAACAGACACCCAGGGCTCAGGCACTAAGATCAACAATGAATAAATGAGACATCACAAAATTGGAAACCTTTTGTAAGGCAAAGAATACAGTCAATAGGAGAAAACAACAGTCTACGGAACAGGAAGACATCTTCACCAAACCTGCTCCTGAAGAAGTGCTAATACCCAAACTATATAAATAACTCAAGAAATTAGACACTAAAAATCCAAATGATCCAATTAAAAATAGATCACAGAGGAAACACTGTTCCTAATTGTCTGACACAGCGCCAGATTGATTTCCAAAGTGGCTGTAAAACTTTACATTCCCACCAGCAATGGAGGAGGGTTCCCCTTTCTCCACATTCTCTCCAGCATGTGTTGTCACTTGGGTTTTTGATCTTTGCCATTCTGATGAGTGTAAGGTGAAATTTCAGTTATTTGGACTTGAATTTCCCTGATGACTAAGGATGTTGAGCATTTCTTTAAGTGTTTCTCTGTCATTTGGTATCCCTCTATTAAGAATTCTCTGTTTAAGGGACTGTTTCTGACATGAGCTCATGGGCTGGCTCTTTGACCACCTCCACTTGAGCAGGGAGCAGCCCTACCAGTCCACAGAGGAAGACAAAGAAGCCAATCCTGATGAGAATTGACAGACTAGGGTGAGATAGAAGGGGAGGAGGACCTCCCCTATCATTGTACTAGAGGGACATAGGAGAAGAAGAGGGAGAGAGGGTGGGGTTGGGAGGGGATGGAAGAGGGTGCTACAGCTGGGATACAAAGTAAATAAACTGTAATTAATAAAAGTTTTTTAAAAAAGAATTCTCTGTTTAGAGCTGTACTTCATTTAAAAATTAGATTACTTGGTTTGCTGGTATTTAACTTCTAGCATTCCTGGGCATATATCCAAAATATGTTCAAGTATACAACAAGGACATTTGCTCAACCATGTTCATAACAGCTTTATTTGTAAGAGACGGAATCTGGAAACAACCCCGGTCTTCTACCATACAGTAAGGACACTTGCTCAACTACATTCATAACAGCCTTATTCCTGATAGCCACAATTGGAAACAACCTAATTAACCCTCAACCAAACAATGGAAAAAGAGAATGTGGTACAAGCTGGGCATGGTATTGCATGCCTTTAATCCCAGCATTCAGGGAGGCAGAGGCAGGTGGATCTCTGCGAATTTGAGGATAGCCTAGTCTACAAAGCAAAAAATCCTACACAGAGAAACCCCATCTCAAAAACAAAAAGAAAAAGGGAAATGTGGTACATTTTACACAATGAAATACTATTTAGCTATTTGAAAACAAAGACATCATAAAATTTGCTGGAAAATGGATGGAACTAGAAAATGTCATGAGGTAACCCAGATCCAAAAGACATGTGTGGTATGTTGTCCCTTATGAGTGGATATTTACTATCACTGTTGATTATTAATATTTATTCTTCATTTGTCTTTTAGTTAAACAGTGCTTATTTCTAAACCTGCTGTATACCCAAATACTACAGAGACTAGGATTTATTTAATTCCTTTATGTACAATGCTGGGCAATAGTTACTCCATCCTAAACCTCCAAGCCTGCATAGCTTCCTCCCATTCAGATTTCCCATATTATACTTGCTTTTTAGTCATATCCTTGGTCCAGTTTGTTCATCTTTCCAGGTTGTTTCCAGGTCGTCTCCTCCCACTCTCTTCTTTCTTCTCCACTCCTCCAGGATGTCCCACCTTAATCTCTCCATTGCTCAGCATTGGATGGTTGTTTTATTGACAACAGAGAGAACAAATGGTGGCATGTTTACACAAACTTGAGACAGGTGATAATTAGAATAAAC
Organism: Pachyuromys duprasi; assembly: GCA_028658305.1. Lineage (NCBI taxonomy): Eukaryota > Metazoa > Chordata > Mammalia > Rodentia > Muridae > Pachyuromys > Pachyuromys duprasi. Next base: position 10,475 of record JAQQSO010001844.1, read on the forward strand.
ATCACAATGCAAAGTCCAGATTGAAACCAGAGAGTGGGGTAAAGAAATCATCATTTGAATGACAAAGGAGAAATTGTTTACATTCCACAAGAACATTATACCAACATTTCCCTCTTTAAGTCCAATAAAAGGCTCCTTCTCTTTCAATACAATAATAATTATAAAAGTTATGAAAACTATTAGGTAAAGTTTACATGTGCAATGTTCAGTCCACGTGTATTTCCCAATTTAGAAGAAAGTATCTGATTATCCTCTCTCGAAAAGTTTAAAGTTCTATACCTAAATTAACTTTTATCCTTATTTATATTACCTACATGAAAACATTTTCTAAAATTCTAAACAACTTAAGCTTGATTGTGGAAATATAACTATTTGGTCTTCAACCCCAAGGAGACATGAGAAAAAATAAAATTAGTTACTGGGGTAAATAAGAAGTACATGTTAGCAGCTTCCAAAAACTAAAAAGTTCACATGACAGTTTGCTGCCTAAACAATCACACAAAACTCTCTTTAATGTTGGAGCACCATCTTGTGCCTCTGGCTCAGTATATTTGACAGACATATATTTGAAGCAGAAACTATTTAGGACTTGCTTACCCTGTCTTGGAAATAAGTTACTTAGCTCTTGAGTAGCTAAACCAATGGTAGGCCGTAGCCAGTTAATATCTCTCAGCAGGTTTTGAAAATCATTAATAGTTCTTAATTGGTTTCTACTAATTTGTACTCTTTGTGGTTGAATTTTCTGTAGACCTATTTTGTATCCTAGGTAATTAACAGAATCTCCTCTTTGTATTTTTTTGGGAGCAATCTGTAATCTCCAACAAGGCAAAGTCTTATTCAGCAATATTTTTTCTAATGTTTTCAAATCTGAATCAGCCAATAGATATCATTCATACGGTGGTAAATTATGCATTGAGGAAATTGCTTACGAATTGTCTCCAACAGCTGTTGTACAAAATATTGGCACAAAGTAGGACTGTTTAACATCCCCTGTGGTAAGACCCTCCAGTGATATCTCTTTATTGCACAGCTTCTATTCAAAGTGGGTACTGAGGAAACAAGCCTTTCCCTATCATGTTCCTGTTAAGGAATTATGAAAAAGCAATCCTGTAAATCAAACACTATAGTAGTCCATTCCTTAGGTAACAAGGAAGGCAATGGGATTCCAGATTGTAACACTCCCAGTGACTGAACAATTTTGTTAATTGCTCTGAGATCTGTTAACACCCTCCATTTGTCAGATTTCTTTCTGATGATAAATACGGGAGAATTCCAAAAGCTGTTGGACTCCTCTGTATGTTGAGCCTCCAGCTGTTCTAGGACTAGCTGTTCTAGTGCCAGTAATTTTTCTTTACTCATAGACGACTGTTCAATCCAAAGAGGTTGGTCAGCCAACCATCTTAGTGGTAGGCTGTGGGGGTTTTATTAGCAGTGGTTTCCCAACATGAAGTTGAAAAGATGGCCTCTACTGTATTTTGTTTATGGACAGCCTGGACAGTCTGTAACTGATTTTGATGACATTTAAAAATAAATGTACCTGTTTTGTGGCTTGCCTCTGAATGGCGGGGGTGGGAGGGATGTTAATCTGGGTTTTCCATTGTTGTTACAGAGCTCTTCCCATCAGTTCATGGCTATCTCAGCCATGTACGGCCTCGGTTTTCCTATTTGATATTCTGGTCCTGACATTTAAGCCATCTCACACTTTGTTTTACTTTAGATAAAGTTCCAACTCCTTGGAATTGAATATCCACCTCTTGAAGTGGCCAATCTGGGGGCCAGGATTTAGGAGTGATAATTGTGACATCAGCCCCAGTATCCACCAGAACTTCAATTTCAATATTATTTAAAATTATCTTTAACTTTGGCCTTTGATCATTATAGAGGTTTGCCAATATATTTAGTTTTGTTCCCTTCCTGGTTTTTTGATTTATCTATAGAACTTGCTCTGGATTCACTGTCTAATTTTTTAATGTTTGTTCCCAGAGAGGTGGTGTTTAATTTTCTTGTGGAGGAGTATCCCTGTCCTGTATTGGGGCCCTTGAGAGGCCTTCTTGGGCATTGTTTGAGAAAGGATTACCCCATTTATCTGTAATCACTCTACATTCACTAGGCCAAGGTCAACCCTTGCCACATCTTCTGGACATTCTAGGAAGCATAGGATCCCTTTTAGAATTATTTTTGTTTTCCTTGTAATTCCATTTGTAGCAACCACAGCCATAACAATTAAAACATTTCACAAGGTCTTTAGTGCTAATTTCTCTTATCATACTGTGTGAATGGGGCCTGATGTCAATCCTATTTCTAATCCCTTCGTCTATTAGTGCAAATCTTGCTCTTAATGGCTTTATTGCCTAGTTGCATTCAGTATTGGCATTTTCAAAAGCTAAATATTCCATTAGTGCCTTTCTAGCTAGTGGATCTGATATACTTCTATCCACAGCTGAGGTCAGTCTTTGCAAAAAGTGAGTGAATGTTTCACTTGGACCTTGCATGACCTGAGAGAATGGCTTTTTCCTGATTCCTCAACCTTGTCCCAGTCATTTAAGGCTCCTACATGACATAATGCTAAGGTTTCTTCATTATATACAGCTTGTATCTCTGTGTCAGCATATTGGCTATCACCAAGCAGCTGTTTCTTAGGAACACCAACACCTCTGGCTCTATTTTTTGTGTGTGTGTGTGCTATCTCTGTAGCCTCTTCTCTCCACCATGAAAGCCATTGTAAATATGACCCAGGTTCTAATACTGCCTTTGCCATATTTTCCCAGTCTTTTGGGATTACTCTAATTCTGGTTGACCAAGGAGTCAGCATTTGTTTTACAAATGGTGAGTGTATTCCAATATTATTGACACTTTTCTTAAATTTCCTCAGATCTAGTGCTTCCACAGGGCGCCATTCAGCTTCCTGAATATCCTGTGAATGATCATCATCTGCTGGTCTCTGCTGTATACTGACTGGATAAGCTAACATTTGTTTCCTTACCACTTGTGGTTTGTCTTCTTTATTTGTATCTTTTGCCTCTGCCTGAGTACTTTCTTTATTTGGTATTCTAAACTCTTCTCTTAAGGTCTGTACCCATATTTCTCACCTATCTCTCTGTTGTTTTGTTGTTGTTGTTCAGCAATCTTTTAAATCTCTTGTTTCATGTCTCACTTCCAACTTTTAATTTTTTCGTTATATTGTTTTAGTTGTTCTGTGTTGTTCCAGTATCTTTTCTAAAACTTCTGCCCTATATTCCTGTTGGTTTTGTATCTCTTGTTTTATGTCCTGTTTCCAACCATCATTTTTTCTTTATATTGTTCTTTGTGTTGTTCCAGTATCTTTTCAAAAACCTCTATCCTATCTTCCTGCTGTTGATCCTGCTCTGTAAGTTTTGGTATCTCCTGTTTTATGTGCTGTTTCCAAACTTCATTTTTTTTCTTTATATTGTTCTACTTGTTCTTTGTGCTGTTCCAATACCTTTTCTAAAGCCTTTGCCTTTGAGGAGACATAAAAGGCTAATCCAATGATTAAAATTAAATTGAGGACTATGAAAGTAACCATATTCATAATTTCTAAGTTTTCCTTTATTTCTGTCTTAAAACCATAGAAGAGATTATCAGCCAGGCACCAAGAAATCTGTTTTATTGTCTCTCCCATCTTGTCCACTTTGTTTACTTAACATTTGTATTTAGGATGAAAGTGTGATTATTAAACAATTTACCTGATCATAAGTTCTGTTCCCAGTCTGTGTTCTTTTGTGCTGTGCTGTGTCTCACAATGTTCTTGTTTATCAGCTCAGAGAAAAAGGGCATGGTTTTGCCTCATGCCTGTAACTTGGAATTATTTTACCAGATCCCTACTCCTCCTCCAATCGGTTGAGAGCCTGTCTGACTTAGAAAATCACTTAGGTTGGACCTATTAAACTGGCCTTTTTCCTTTACATAAGCTTTTGTCCTGAAAAGGCTGTTTAAACAGCATCCCAGCTTTTCTTCTAGACTTTACCACTTCAGATGCTTGAGGCTTCTCTGTCTGTCTCTGACTCTTGTTTCCAGGGAGAGGTATTCTTTTTCTGCCTCCCTCACTGGATCCTGACACCTTCCACACTCTGGGAAGTTAATGGGTCTATAAATGTTTGCCTCTCATACTGGCAAGAATCCCTTCTCAATGGGATTTTGCTTTCTGCCTTAGCTAGCAAAGTCTGGCTTTAAGAAGCATCCTTGGACACTGTCATCCGAACGAAATGACAGCCAACAGATTGGGAAAGGATCATTACCAATCCCACTTCTGACAGAGGGCTAATATCCAGTATATATAAAGAACTCAAGAAGTTAAAAAGCAAGAAACCAAATAATCCAATTAAAAAATGGGGTATGGAGCTAAAAAGAGAACTGACTGTAGAGGATTATAGAATGGCAGAAAAACACTTAAAGAAATGCTCAA
>JAQQSO010001845.1:0-14896 GCA_028658305.1 Pachyuromys duprasi
TTTTATTGCTGAGTAGTATTCCATTGTGTAAAAGTACCACCATTTCTGTATCCATTCCTCAACTGAGGGACATCTGGGTTGTTTCCAGGTTCTGGCTATTACAAATAAGGCAGCTATGAACATAGTTGAGCAAATGTCCTTGTTGTGTACTTGAGCATTGTTTGGATATATGCCTAGGAGTGGTATAGCTGGATCTTGAGGAATCACTATTCTTAATTGTCTAAGAAAACGCCAAATTGATTTCCAGAGTGGTCGTACAAGTTTACATTGCCACCAGCAATGGAGGAGGGTTCCTCTTTCTCCACATCCTCTCCAGCATGTATTGTCACTTGAGTTTTTGATCTTAGCCATTCTGACAAGTATAAGGTGAAATCTCAGGGTCATTTTGATTTGCATCTCCCTGATGGCTAAGGACATTGAGCATTTCTTTAAGTGTTTTTCTGCCATCCTACAGTTCTCTACAGAGAGTTCTCTGTTTAGCTCCATGCCCCATTTTTTATTTGGATTACTTGATTTGTTGCTTTTTAACTTCTTGAGTTATTTATATATACTGGATATTAGCCCTCTATCAGATACAGGGTTGGTGATGATCCTTTCCCAGTCTGTAGGCTGTCGTTTGGTTTTGATGACATTCTCTTTTGCTTTACAGAAGCTTTTTCAGTTTCATGAGATCCCATTGATTGATTGTTGGTCTTAGAACCTGTGCTGTTGGTGTTCTGTTCAGGAAGTAGTCTCCTGAGCCAATGAGATCTAGGGTCTTTCCCACTTTTGCTTCTAACAGATTTAATGTGTCTGGTGTTATGTTGAGGTCTTTGATCCACTTGGACTTTAGTTTTATGCAGGGTGATAAATATGGATCTATTTTCATTTTTCTGCATATAGACATCCAGTTGGTCCAGCACCATTTGTTGAAGATGCTGTCTTTTTTCCATTGGATGGATTTGGCTTCTTTATCAAAAATCAAGTTTCCATAGGTGTGTGGGTTTATTTCTGGGTCTTCTATTCGGTTCCATTGATCCACTATTTTGTTTCTATGACAATACCATGCAGTTTTTATAACTATTGCTCTGTAGTACAGCTTGAGATCTGGGATGGAGATACCTCCAGATGATCTGTTGTTGTACAGGATCGTTTTGGAAATTCTGTTTTGTTTTTTGTTTGTTTGTTTGTTTCTCCATATGAAGTTAAGAATTTTTCTTTCAAGGTCTGTAAAGAATAGTGTTGGTATTTTGATGGGAATTGCATTGAATCTGTAGAATGCTTTTGGCAGAATAGCCATTTTCAGTATGTTAATCCTACCAATCCATGAGCCACAGGAGATCTTTCCATCTTCTGATATCTTCTTCAATTTCTTTTTTCAGAGACTTGAAGTTTTTCTCAAACAGATCTTTGACTTGCTTGGTTAGAGTCACCCCAAGGTGCTTTATATTATTTGTGGCTATTGTGAAGGGTGTTGAGGAAATGTGGTTTTTACGCATACTCGTTATAATCATTTACTTAAAAATAGAATGTAACTACAAAATTGTGATTTTTGTACTGCTTGAAAGATTTTCCTGGGATGTATAAGCTCTGGGAAAAAAAAGAATAAAAACATGGGACAGAACTTGTTCTTTGGAGTGTGTTCTGGCCATCACATGTATATATGTATATATCTATAAATGTTCAGGAGCTGTTGGAACTTGCTTGTCAGAGTTTGTTCCACCCACCAAGATGTGTGTGTATGTATGAGTGTCAGGTTGGTTTGGAATCTGTTTGTATCCACCCAATGTGTGTGTGTATGCATGTATGTGTGTATGTATGTGTGTATGCATGTATGTGTGTATGCATGCATGTATGTGTGTGTGTATGTATGTGTATGTATGTGTTTTCTCTCCTTCTTTCCTTTATTTTTTTTAAAGTTTGCCATGACTAGTGGAAAGCTCCCCCTAGAGCTAAACACCCTAGTCCCTGCGAACAGTGTAAGTCCATGCCTGGAAGTTACCAGCACTGGTCTGCAGCCAACAATTTAATTCTGGTCCCTCAGTGTGCCACCATCATTGGACACCATAGTCGGTAACTATCAGTTCCTCCCTGAAAAATTAGAAAAGCCCTCAGAAAAGCCTGCTGAGTGACCAGCCATAGCTGTACCCTGCCTCAGTTTACCCCTGGTGATGTCGAAGCTGGTCTTCAGTAAAATAAAATATGCTAAAATAAAATATGCTTACCATCTTTCTTGGAACTCTCTCTTAGAAGAAGGGAAAATTAGGTAATTCCTGAAAGAGGTTTAAAGTATTTGTTCAGTCCCGTACCCATATTTTCACTTCTATTCTAAAACAGAGACACTACTCCTGTGTCTCCATTTTGTGGTGTGATATTACGTGGTGATATACTGGTTATTATGGGAAGAAACATGGAGAGGGTGCACTGGGGAGAATCAAAGGACTACCTCAAAATTATGAGAATATGGATCATCTCCTGAGGTCAGCTGAGAGAAACCATGTGACTAATTCAAGTCCAATTGGACATAATCAGGGTTGTTGGTAAGGCTCCCCTCCCCAAAAAATGTATTTCAAAGACATACCACTGGGCTAGTATGTACCTTTTTATGGTGATATATGTATTTTATTAACATCCGTAAGATCTAATAATAAGCTTGATTGTTCCTGTTCTATGCGTTGGAGTTGGCAAACAGGAATCTCTACAGCCAGTCCCCCCAGGGGACCTGACAAACAGTTACATCAGGTATCTCTGTGGCCACCTCCAGAAACTCAGCTGCAACGTGACCCCTTACCACCATTGTGACACAAGCAAGTGTTCCTCCTGTTCCTGAGCAGTGTCATCTTATATGAGGACTCATGCCTCCTTCCCTTCCTCTGTCTCTCTCTTTCCTGCTTCACCAAGACACTGACTCCTTAACCCCAATAAACCTTCCACATGGAACCTGTCACATGGTGTGATTCATAAACTTTCCCTATAATTCCTCTACATAAATCCTAACACTATGCTTCAATAGAGCATTATGTGCTCATACTGAGAAAGCTAGATCAATTAAAATATGACATGAAAATTCCTGTTGGTAAAAACCTAACAGCACGTACCTTTCATTCCCAACCCTTTTTCTGTTTCTTGTTTAAAGCATGCTCATCAAGAAAGAATGGTTTAACCCTCTAGATTTACACAGAGCTTGGGTTCCTGTTTCATATTAAATAGCAATAGAACTGAGGAAAGCTTATCTCTAGATGTTAAGTAGGAATAGTAAAACTTCAGACATTTTGCCATGTGTTTGTTTGTTGTTTCTTTGAGACAAGATCAATTGTAGCATTACTAGCTTTGGGATATTGTAATATCACTTTCCACCCTCCACCATCCAAGTTATATGATTACAGGTAACTTTATTTGTTTTTCTGTTGTAATGTACTGTTTCTTAATTAGCAAAAGAAGTTAACTACCAAGGAACAAAGCAAACCCCCTCATACAATAAAACAAAACAGAACAAAGCATTGAGCCCGAAATTCTATTTCATAGATTTTGCTAGATAAATTGGGGGATTCTGAGAGGGAGGGAAGGTGCAGTTTTGCAGGACTCAGAATGAATTAGCGATGAGGATGTAGAGACATAGGCAGCGCAGTTATTCCCCAGAACTACAGTGCTGAGTATAACCACCACTTTTTATTTTTATTTCTTTGACAAAACATATGATGATGTTTGTTTGGCCTCACAGTTTGAGGATATAGTCTTCATGGCGGGGCAGGCACTGCAGCAAGAGTAGTTGCAGATTTGCAGCAGAAACTTAGGGAGCAGGTCACTTTACATTGGCCTTCAAGGAGATGAGGGAGGGATGGGGAGAGTGGGAGGGAATGAGGAAGGAGGCTACGCCTGGGATGCAAAGTACCTGTGATTGATATTAAAATAAATAAATTACATTTAAAAAAAGAATTATCAAGAAAAAAAAGAAGCAGGCAGAAAGGAATGCTGGGGAGCCACCCACTTCCTTTCTCTTTCTTTTGTTTTATTTAATTGAGCATCTGAGCTCAAGGGATGGTTGCTCCTCCATTTCATTTGGTTCAAAGCCCTCAGGAAATGCTTTCAAGGGCACACCAGGAGATGTCCCTGTGTGACTCTAAATCCAAACAAGTTGGTGATAAGGATTAAACACCACACACCTCCATGACAAGGCACATACCATAGTGTGAGTCTGGGCAACTCAAAACAGTGCAGGCAATGACTTAGCTCATACACCGGGTGTGGTTTTTGGTTTACCACCCATCAGCTGTACCAAAGTGTTAACAGCATTCTCCTTTTGAATAAAAGGGCTATAGAACATAAATATTATTTTCTGAAAAGTCTTACCTATTGTTATTTTCATAATTACTGTTACTTATACATTTAGCTCATTATAGATATTAATTGCATTATTTCACCAAACAAATCCTAAATACAACTACATGCAAACAGCTTTGCTGGATGCTTACAAAAATAATAAATGTTATTTCTGCTTTAAGTAACAGGAAATAGCTATAAAACAAGGCAGTAATTTTTTTATTGATTCTTTGTGAATTTCACATCCTGTACCCAATCCACTTATCTCCCTCTCCCTACATATGTGCCCTCCACCCTTGCAACCTCCTCCCCGAAACAAACAAAAAGACAAACCAAAGTTCAGCTCGTCATGGAAGCTATAGTGTGTCACAGTGTGTATCACACAGTTTACTCATTTTTTCCACACACCTTTACCTGCAATTGTCCAATACAATGACACATTGTTCTGTTTTGAGGCCTCAGGTTTTTGCTACACTATTAATATTGGAACCTTACTGGGACTTCTCTTGGATATCCTGTTGTTGTCATGGAGATCTAGCAGCTTTGGATCTGTATGGCCTTTTCATATGCTTCAGCAGTTCATAGATGGGGTAGATGTTGGGGTGGGCCAACTCAAAGCCCTGGATGTGGACCTGTGTAAGGTAAGTTGGTCAGCTTGCCAACTCTCCTACAACCAACCACACCGCCAGGGTGACCTCTATAGCACTTCCCTGGCTAGCTCAACCAATGCAATCATCTCTCCTGCTCTCATTTCCTCTGCCTGGGCTGGCTCACCCAACCCCACACCACCCAGAGTCAGCTGTGCTGTGATGCACATGCAATGTCAGGGTCAACTCTCAGGACTGCCTTAGGTGGTGAGGGATCAGGGGAACGGGGCCATGGCGGATGAGTGGTAGTGTCAGCTCTCTTGTATTTGCAACCTTGAGCCAGCTCACCCCCAGCATAGCCACCAGGTCCAGCTCTACTGTGCTCCCCAGGCAAGCACAGAGCACACTCTCTGAAGTGCTATAGCAGGTGAGAGATGGGTCCAGCACTGCACAGCCAGAAGATGTCAGCGTGGTCCCAGGTAGCAGCCCAAACCAGAAACATCAGCATGGCTTTTGGTGGTAATATGAGCCACAGACATTCGCACAGACCCCTGCTGCTTTATGGCCCGGAACCTGACATACCCTTTGGCAACAGCACAGGCCATGACTTTGTGATGGCCTCAGGTGGCAGGGCAGGCTATTCCTCTCCACCCTCAAGTCTTTAGTTCTACCGCTCTTTACAGTGCTCAAACAGGTCATTTCTCTTTCTCTCCCATCTCTCTACCACATACATGCACATTTGAATGGTGTGTGGGCATCTCAAACTTATATAATCATTTTTAAAATTAGATACCAATCAAGGTATCTTAAATCAATTTGGGGAATGCTATTATTTGTAGAATAAAAAATTAAAATCCTTCATATTATACCCTTAGACATGCTGTGTTGTTGTCCCTAGGAAAGCATCAACCTTCCAACACACACACAAACACACACACACACAATCTTAAGTTATTCTATATTCCTAAAATTCTGTTGACCTATGTTTATCTACAGTATGTTTTTGAGTAATTAGCTAATACTTTACTTTCATAAAAGTTTTGACTTTTGGGGCATGTATCCAGGAGTGTTTTGCAAACCCAATGCATTTTTGAAAATAAACAGAGTATCTCATAACAACAAGCTCTTATTTTGATCTAGATCTTGAATATTCCTCCACATTACACATGCAAAGTGAATTAAGGCCAGTCTATGGAAGGTAATGGAAACTTTAGGAGTCAGAGCATCACAGAAGGAAGCTCTGACATGGGGTCATGCCAATCAAGAGGGCATCAGAATCTCAACCCCTTTCTCTCTCTTTGCTTTCCAGACACCATGAGGTGAAAATGTTTCTCTTCACATAGCTTCCTGCAATGATGATCAGTTTTACTCCAGGTCTAAACAACGGAACTATGTGACTATTTACATCCCTTCAAATCATGAGCTAAAATAAATCTTTATCTTTTATCTCAAGTATTTTATTACAGTGACAGGAACTATTTGATCAGTAATCTTGAGAAATGGAAAGATGCTATTACAGATGAAGTTAGTCTGTGTGAAAAGAACTCGGGGAATGACAAAAGCCTTTGAAAAGTGTGGAACAATTGAACTTGGCTTTACAGAAAACCTTGAAAGATGATACAGGAACACAGCATACATCTTTCAGGAAGTTCTAAGGGCGTCTATGTGTTTAATGCTCATTCTTTATCTGTAAATTTATCTGCTTGTTTGTAAGATGTTTTTTCTGCTTCTGGAAACAGGTTCTCACTCTGTAGCCCTAGCTGGACTGGACTGGATGTTCTTGAGCTCAGAGAGGTCCACATGCCTCAGGCTCCTGAATGTAGATTCTATTTGATTTTTATACCAGAGAAAGGTTAACAACCTGATTATATAAGTAAAATTATCTGTCAAACATGTATAAGACATTATAACGAATATCTACCTTTCCCATAGATTATGTTTCATATTATGAGAACAATGAATACAAAAAGTCTTTTAACTGTAATGATAAAATATAGATAAAAGAAGAGTAAATAATAATTAAGAAGACATTACAATGAAGACAAGATGAAAAGAGATGGGAAGAAAGGCAAGAAAAAGATGAAGAAGAAAAAAGAATTTTTTATTCTTTGCTATGAGTGTAAAAATTAATGTGTGTATAATTTTAACTCTGTAAATACCTTCACAGTAATTAGTATTTTATTTATTTTAAAGATAGAAGACCTGACTTCTATAAATTTAAATGTCCTATTCAAAATCATTGGATAGTAAGAAGTTTACGTTAGTGGTAACATTTTAGTGTACTGATTACTAGAAAGTATTTATTACATACCTATAATGGTTAACTGCAATGCTATGTTCTGGGGCTATTACAATTGTGTATTAAAAAGACAGATATATGTTCTGCAGTGGAGGATTCACTGGCATAAAGCATACTGTAGACACCTGGCTCATGGTATCCATAAGCAAGGGTATCTTTGCCTTTCCTTTAGGAACACTGTTCTAGAAAACTAGTGGTCCATTTCAACATCATGAGTGTCTCTTTGTTTCATTTTTAAGTTTGATATCCTGACATGAAAGTATGCAGCAAGCAGTAGGAAAACAAAGGGTTCAGAGGCTAAAATGGTTAAATAATGAGATTCAGGATCAAAGCCTAGAAAGTGTCTACCAGAGCTGGGCCATGCACTTGGGTCCTTGCTCATAGGTGCTAATTTTAGTATTTAAAAGATATCTGTTTAAGACACAGGATCCATGCTATACCAGCAGCTCACAAGAAACAATTGTGTCCCTACCTCCCGAACTCCACATTCAATAAAGCAACCCATAGTATGAGTATTTTAACCAGAGTCAGCAAATACTAAACAGTATCCAACCTGTCACCACCTTGATTTGGTTGTTAAGCTTTTGTCAACATTTTCTTTTACAAATAACATCTATCTCTGAGCCATAGTTTTTCTCTCTGTAAAGGAGAAAAAGGAATGAAATGATGTTAAAGGCTCCTGGCCGCCTGAGTGATAGAGTGGACACAACTTAGAATATGGCAGGTTTGAACCAAATTACAGATGCTAGCCAAACAGATGGGGCCATACAGGTATGGCAAGTTCCTGTGCCTCCTCAAGCCTCAGTTCCTTCTAATATAGAATTCAGCTAATAACTAAGAAGTTAGGTTTCTCTGCATATTCAATGCAAGTATAAAAATCATGAAGCAATATAGAGACACCAAATGCTAAATCAGCACTGTTCCTGTGCTCATGAGCCACAAATATAGAGAGAAAAAACACATTAATATTTATTTTTTATATTCAGTCCTGTTATTTTTTTCTGCTTGGATCATCACTTTGAGTTTCCTGGGGTTACCTGATTAATGTCCTTTGCATATTGCTCCTATCCTTATCATTACTACTTGCTATTAATTTTTATTCTAACAAGTGTTATATGCTATAAAAGTCTACGAAACACGAGAATCCTAAGTCAATTTACTTTAAGACATAAGTTTTTAAAAACCTGGTTTTATTTACCAGTTTCCTTGTAGTAGTAGTTGGCTGTGTGTCAGTATGCTATACATTTAAGTTTATTTTTTATAACAAAAAGTGTTTATTACTTGTCACTGTTCCTATCTTCCAGTAGGGGAAAACCTAACAGGAGTGCTTGTCCCATATCCATCTTTTCCCCCAGAATTTCTTTCTTAAATATTATTACTATTTTTTATATTAATCACAGGTTATTTACTTTGTATCCCAGCTGTAGTACCCTCCCTCATTCTCTCCCAATCCCACCCACCCTCCCTCATCTCCTCCCTGCCCCATTCCAAGTCCACTGATAGGGGAGGACCTCCTCCTCTTCCATCTAACTCTACCTTATCAGGTATCTTCAGGACTTGCTACAATGTCCTCTTCTGTGGCCTAGCAAGGCTGTTCCTCCCTCAGGAGGTGTGTGTGTGTGTGGGGGGGGGGAGATCAAAGAGCCAGCCATTGAGTTCATGTCTGAAATAGTCCTGTTCCCCTTACCAGGGTACCCACCTGGATACTGAGTACCATGGGCTACATCCGAGCAGCAGTTCTAGGTTATATCCATATATGGTCCTTGATTGGAGAAACAGTCTCATAGAAGACCCCTGTGCCCTGATATATTTGGTCCCTGTGGAGCTCCTGTCCTCTCCAGGTCATACTAAATCCCCCTTCTTTCATATGATTCCCTAAACTCTCTGGAAGATTTGGTTATGAATCTCTGGTTCTGCTTTGATACACTGCTAAGTAGAGTCTTTCAGAGGTCCTCTGTGGTAGGCTCCTGTCCTGTTACTTGTTGTCTTCTACTTCCAATGTCCGTCCTATTTGTTTTTCTAAGTGAGGATTGATAATCTTACCCTGGGAACTCTTTCTTGTTTAGCTTCTTTAGGTGTACAGATTTTAGTATGTTTATCCTATCTTATAGGTCTAGTACCTATATAAGTGAGTATATACCTTGTGTGTCTTTCTGCTTCTGGGATACCTCACTCAGGATGATCTTTTCTAGATCCCACCTTTTGCCTGCAAATTTCATGATTTCCTTTTTTTAATTGCAGAGTCATATTCCATTGTGTAAAAGTATCACAATCTCTGTATCCATTCGTCTGTTGAGGGACATCTGGGTTGTTTCCAGGCTCTGACTATCGCGAATAAAGCTGCTACAAACATAGTTGAGCAATTGTCCTTGTTGTATACTTGAGCCTCTTTTGTATACATGCCTAGGAGTGGTATAGCTGGATCTTGAGGAAGAAGCATTCCTAATTGTCTGAGTAAGCACCAGACTGATTTCCAAAATGGTTGTAAAGGTTTACATTCCCACCAGCAATGGAAGAGTATACATTTAACTTTAACTGTTCCCGTAAGGACAACTGCAGACTCTTCCTTGCACCACTGGAGAGCAGTAAAGAGCCATTATTCAGGATTTTGACACTTGCAAGTTCTTTGTACCATGTAACTGCATTCTCTTTCCCTCTCTAAAGCATCCTCCAAATACTGAGTAAGTCTTAGCTGTCCAAATGGTCAGTTTAAGGTATTGAAGGAAAGGAAGCCTTCTTTAGAGTAAGTCACCTGAAATCGAAGGCAAATATTCAGACAAACCTAAGAAACTAAGGTCACAGCATTTGAAAATACGGGTTTGTAGCACAGAGGGAAGACAGTCTATATCTATGTGCAGAAAAAAAATCTACATTTCTGACATAAATTCCCAAGGAAAAGAAGACTATTAAGGACTCCTGGATGATGACACATAGCATTTTGCAATCAGTGATACCAGAATTTTTGGGTCTATCTGATATGATAGGATTGAGAACTTATTTAAAAAGTCTTTTCAAACTTAAAAGATTATCTGTTTCCAGAAGACATTTTTGGTAGATACAAACAACGGCAGAAAAACTACCTAACATCCTGTTCTTGCGTGAATGTAGAGCTAGGGCTGAATTCATTTCTAGGTTCCCCTGAGGCCTCATTTATTAAGGTTGCTGTTATTTTTCTGTTTCTCAATTCTTTTAGAAAAAATGCATTTGAAAAATTAAATAATAATATAGTCATGTAATCATATATATATATATATATATATATATATTTCCTATCATAATAGCATTGCTTCTTTAGCCCACTTTAGCCTTGGTGACTCCAAATAATTTCATTGCTATTATCAGAGTAACTTTTCATTTTGTAGTTGTATATGATAGACATTATCAACTCCACTCAACCAAATTGTTTCCAGGGTAGTAAAACTCAGTCTTCTGAAGAGATCAAAGCCACCCCTCACTTCAGAACCAATACCGGACCAAGCCTTATTTTATGAGACATCACACAAGTTCCCTGCTCCTGAGTCAAGACTCACTAACTTGAAATTTTGAAGTAACATCTGTATTCTCAAATCCAGCCCTTCATGTTTAGTCAGCTTCTATCCGTTCAGAAGACTTTGTATTTCATCCCATTCCCTTTCCTGGAAAAGCCCCCTCCGTTACTCAGGCCTTGGCAAAGATGTCTCCCTACAGTTTATCCTGAATAACTTCCAACGGTATTTCTTTCTGTGCCCTTCCAATGCTTTCTTATAACATAACTTCTTTGTAGCACCTGTCACAGTGCCTTAATATGCCTGTTGTTTACCTTTGTACCAGAGAATTAGATTCTAGCAAATAGTTTGTGTGTTTATATTATTTTCCACCATCTCTCTAATTTGTAGAGTTTGAAAAAAGATGGATTTTCAAGAGATGATCATGTATATAAAAAAATTTAGTAAAGTACTGCATACAGCATATCAGAATTTAAAGGGTGAACTTGTGGATGTTTGCACCAATGAAACATGTGACCATTTGTTTCCATGGCAGTATGAGACACCAAATCTGTTTCTCAATCATATTCCCACATTCTATAACTGCCCAAAAGGTCAAGTGAGGTCTGCTGGAGGAGGGAACCCATTTTCTCTTGGAAAGTATTCACTGCTCCTATTTTGCATTCTTCTGCCCCTGATGTTGTCAGCAAAGCCAGGAGCTTCTGGGATCCCTATTAGTCCCAGACTGTGTGAACAGACTCTGGGACAGAGTTGCAGCTGGAAAAAAAAAGAAAAGCCCCTGGTATGAGCAGAGCTGTTCTAAATATATATGAAGAAAACAGGTGTCATTTTCTCTGGCTGTGATTAGAGAAGGCAGCTAGGTGAAAAGGAAAATGAATGAAAGCCAAGCTTGTCCCTTAAAAATGGTGGACAATGCAGAAAATTAAGCTTGACATTTAGAGATACATGTTCCACATTAAATACTTTCATTTTACTCTCTTTATCTTTTGGCATGAAATCTATCTCTTCAAGTTCATTCTTTAAATTAGGATAATACAAGTTGTTAACATAAGTGTTTTATAAATCAAGTGAAGTGATCCACAATATCTACTTACGAGAACTGTGAGTCTTTATTACTTTGCCTACATTCCATTTATATCTACCTATCTATCATCTATCTGTCTGCCTATTTATCTATCTCTAAATACATATCTATTCTCTATATAAAATGTTTGAATGACTAAAAGATCCTTCAGCCTTTAAGAACAGTAGGACATCACAATTCTTATAATTAATAGAGCACCAATAACTCAATTTTCAGCTTTCCTTTATATGCCCAGTAAGCTATGAGTTGGTCTCTAAGCCAGTGTCAAAAAAATGCACAGGGTTAGAAGACTGTGCAAATTATTAGGATTCAGCATTCATAATACATACAGAGTATCCAATGATAGAAAAGTCTGCATGATTTTCTGAGTATGCTGACTAGTATTAGCTAATGCAGTAACTGATATCAATGTCTCTCTGCTGTCAGAAACAGTGGTAGTGGGAAAACTCTGGTTCTGAATCATCCCACTCTACCTCCATCAAACCAACACTGCCATTTTCCAGGGATGTCAAATGCTGATGAGACAGAGGAGAATGATGTATCCTGTTGGCATTTGGAAAGCCTGGGACCTATGTTTCCAGGTAGCATGCCCAGGTCCTCAAGTCCTAATGAAAAAATCATCTTTCCAAGATAGAGGCCTGGCCTGTTCATGCATGAAGTTTCCTCTTGGCCCAGTGCGATGGTGCTTCTGTAGGCTGGTGAACCTAAAGGTGCTTCAGTCCAGCGTCACTCTTCTTTGTAGATAACAGTAAACACATGTAATTTTCAGTCAACCAAATTAGAGCCATTCTAAGTTTTCTTTAAATCTTGCTGAAAACATAATAATATCAAACAAGAGATATCCCTCAGATCTAGATTTTAGGTATAAAATGGACAGGAAGTCACTAATCTTATCTCATGTTATTAATTCACTGACCAAATTAAGACTTCATTCATGACTGAAGTAGTGTCATTGTGTTTGTACCTTTACATTACCTAGTTTTATTGTGGTAGTCTGCTTTGTTAATAGCATTCTATTCTCATGTTAAAATAGCTACCACCCATTTACATTGTCCTGGTTATCCTAATATAAGAAAGAGGTTTATTTTCCTTGTGGGTTACTCATCCACAGGGATTACTCACCTATAGGGATGTATGGACTGACGCATTTGTAACATTTAACTTTACTGTATAGACAAAGAGTCTCCCATAGTTTTGAGTGGAGTGTAGAAGGAAAAGGAGGAAAAAGAGGAGGAGAGAAGGGAAAAGAGGACTTAGGGAAGGGAAAGAGCATGAAGAGAGGAGAAAATGGAGGAACACTGGGAGAAGAAAAAAAGAAGAGGAAAACATAATTTAAGCCTTACAAATTATAAAGTAAAATAAAACAAATCCGCAACAATTATAAACAATATGTACAGTCTGTGCTTTTGTGTTGTTTTCATATTTTTTCTAAATAAAAAGACCCAAATAGAAACCATAAGAACGGGCAAAATTAATACATCCAGGATGATGAAAATGATGTTTCAACCCAACAAATATTATTTCTTTTATCAAGCTAATTTTGTTATGTAATGATAGTAGTAAATCAAAGTAGGTAAGAGGGATCTCAAAACAAAGCACAGAGCAAAAGAAAGACTGCCAGTGTGTCCTATATGCTAAGCAAGAGCCAAGTACTGACCTCTAGGGAATCTGAGACTGAGGAGAGCTAGTCAGGGCAGGAGGGCACTGAAGGAGGCCTCTGGCAAGATGATGTCTTTACTCTTGTCTGATGCTGACTATAGCTCTATATTCAATTTGTGGAGTTGAATATATTCAACATGTGGGAAGGCTTGTACTATTATTTATGAACTCTTCTATATCTACAATATGATTTACTGGGCTGTTTTAAAATTTTCCTTATACAAACCCTGCTGGGAATTACTCATGCTTATGTTAGTTATTCAGCAAAGATCACTAGGTGCCCTGGTGTGCTCCAGGGCAGAAGACTGTAAATTCAATGTGATCTGACTCACATTATTTCAGTTCCAAGCTAGTCATTACTGGTTTAAAAAATTAATGACTTTTACATTTGCATTATGTTTTTTTCTCCAGTTCTCAGCACACTAGTTCTGAATCACAAATAACAGTAGAGTTGGGGATATCTACCATCAAAACTCAAGGCATACTTTTCTGGACCATATTTACCACTCACATTCTGATATGCAAAAATAAGCTATCGCCATGATAATGTAGACAAGCCCAATCATTTGTGGGAGAAGAGTATAGTCAGTATTAAACTGCTTTTGTTTAGAAAATTCAACGCAAATAGTACATAAGCAAAACTGTCTCCTTCTAAGTTTTGCCATGTATTAATGCAGCTAATGCAGCAAGTAATTATTCTAGCAATCAGTATAATAGTCTTTTGTGAAGAGGGCATCACAGATGTTGGTGTATCCTCTTGCTTCAGAAGAAAATGTCTAAGTAACTTTAAGAAGAGAGGAGGAGAGATCTATGCTTCTAAACTGAAGTAGGAGATGAGAATGTCTGTGGTTATGATGGTTTTCAGCATCATATTTGTTTTAATTGAAATGAGAGAAACTCTAACTCTTAACCTATCTGAATTACTATCTGCCTTCTGTCAATGGGCCTTCAGGGAACCTGAAAAAGAGGTTGAGATTCTCATGGAGTTCAGCATCTTCTGTGTGGTTACAGTAACAGATATCAACGAAGGAAGCCTGAGAGACAGAGAATCACCTGAGAAATGAAAAACTGTGGAAGATTTGATTAGGCTTTTGATATAGACAATCGTGAAAATATCTAAGTAATGGCATCAATGGGACTGATGAAAGAGGTAAGGAAAATAAAAAATAAAAATATTCACATTGAAATCAAGCATTTTAACACACTACATATAGATAATTATTTTACAGATAATTAATATACACAGAGATCCATGTATTAATGCATTGAACTTGATGTGTTTTTTCTATAGTGTCAACTTTTTAAAAATTTATATATTTTTGTATCAATCACAGGTTAGGTACTTTGCATCCCAAGCTTAGCCCCCTCCCTCATTCCCTCCCACCCTCCCCCTCTCTCCTTCATCTCCTCCCCGCCCCCTCCAAGTCCAAGTTGTTCAGTTTCCATGTATGTGCAGGCCTTTTGCTATTTCTATTGTTGTTGA
>JAQQSO010001846.1:0-14895 GCA_028658305.1 Pachyuromys duprasi
TGTACTACAGAGCAATAGCAATAAAAACTGCATGGTATTGGCAGAGAAACAGAATAGTGGATCAATGGAACCGAATAGAAGACCCAGAAATGAACCCACACACCTATGGAAACTTGATTTTTGACAAAGAAGCCAAAACCATTCAATGGAAAAAAGACAGCATCTTCAACAAATGGTGCTGGTCCAATTGGATATCTGTATGCAGAAAAATGAAAATAGATCCATATTTATCACCTTGCACAAAGCTAAAGTCCAAGTGGATCAAAGACCTCAACAAAAAACCAGACACACTAAACCGTTTAGAAGGAAAAGTGGGAAAGACCCAGGAACTGATTGGCACAGGAGACTACTTCCTGAATAGAACACCAACAGCACAGGCTCTAAGATCAACAATCAATAAGTGAGACCTCATGAAGCTGAAAAGCTTCTGTAAAGCAATGGACACTGTCATCCAAACGAAATGACAGCCAACAGATTGGGAAAGGATCATTACCAATCCCACTTCTGACAGAGGGCTAATATCCAGTATATATAAAGAATTCAAGAAGTTAAAAAGCAAGAAACCAAATAATCCAATTAAAAAAATGGGGTATGGAGCTAAAAAGAGAACTGACCGTAGAGGATTATAGAATGGCAGAAAAACACTTAAAGAAATGCTCAACGTCCTTAGCCATCAGGGAGATGCAAATCAAAACGGCTCTGAGATTTCACCTTACAACCACCAGAATAGCTAAAATCAAAAACTCTAGTGACAACGCATGCTGAAGAGGTTGTGGAGAAAGAGGAAACCTCCTCCGTTGCTGGTGGAAATGCAAACTTGTAAAACCACTCTGGAAATCAATTTGGTGCTTTCTTAGACAATTAGGAATAGTAACATTTCTTTTCCAAATGTGGGTGCCCTCACAATTGGGACATAGAAATTCAGAACTGAGAAGGCATCTTGGTGGATTTTTTTCTTTGATGAATATGAAGTGTCCTTCCCCATCTCTTTTGATTAATTTTGGTTGAAAGTCTATTTTGTTAGATATTAGAGTGGCTATTCCAACTTGCTTCTTGAGTCCATTTGCTTGGAGTTCTAGTTCTTTAATCTGTTGTAATATCTGTCTTTGTTGCTGAGGTGTGTTGTTTCTGGTATACAGCAGAATGATGGATCTTAATTCAGCATCCATTCTTCTAGCGTGTGATTTTTTTTCTTTTTTTAGTTTAATTTTTATTAATTATACTTAATTCACCTTGTATCCCCCCATACCCCTCCCTCCTCCCCTCCCAATCTCACCTTCCCTCCCCCTTCTCCACACATGCCTCTCCCCAAGTCCACTGATAGGGGAGGTCTTCCTTTCCTTCCTTTTGATCCTAGTCTATCAGCTCTCATCAGGAGTGGTTGCATTTTCTTCCTCTGTGGCCTGTGACTTTTTATTGGGGAGTTGAGTCCATTGATTTTGAGAGATATTAATGACCAATGGTTGCTAATTAATGTTATTTTGATGTTTGTGGTGTTAGGGTGTGTGTAAGTGGGGGTGTTTCCTTTTCTCTGGTTTTGCTGTTGTGAATGAAATTAGTTACTTTCTGTGTTCTCTTGAATGTAGTAAACCTCCTTGGTTAGAGTTCTTTTTCTTTCTACTATTTTCTGTAGGACTAGATTTTTTGATAGATATTGTTGAAATTTAGTTTTGTCTTGGAATATCTTGTTTTTTCCGTCTATGGTGATTGAAAGTTTTGCTGAGTATAGCAGCCTGGGCTGGCATCTGTGGTCTGTTAGAGGCTGCAAGACATCTTCCCAGGCCCTTCTGGTTTTTAAAGTCTCTGTTGTGGAGTCTGATATAATTCTTATAGGTCTGACTTTATATGTTACTTGAAATTTTTCCTTCACAGCTTTTAATATTCTTCCTCTCTCCTGTACATTTGGTATTTTGATTATTACATGGGAAGGGAGGCTGCAGCAGGTGCTCTGTGCTCTGCTACAGATTTTTGGATTAAACTGGGGAGGTTGGAGATTTGGAGGAATGGAGGGAGAGGTGAAAATCAACAGTTACCCTACCTGCTTCCTTGGTCAGCATATATACAACTTTTGTAATAAATTTGAAAACATAAACAAATACATTTTCAAAAGATATAATTTTAAACAAATATATTTATAGAAAATTTTGATTTATCAAATGTTAGATAGCACAACATACAAAACTTAGAAAACCCTACACTCATTAATAAATTTGATTCATGGGACAAAGATTGTCTGCAATGAAAACAATTTTTATTCAACAAAGATAGGATTTAGAAATTTCTAAAATTCTACATAAAATAAGTGAACAATAAGCTCCTAATTCATTTCCTTGTCTCAAGTACCATTTACATAAGAGCCAGACAAAACATTGTAATTGAAAAAAAAAAGAACTTGTATATTTTGGGAAGCATATCCTTTTTGACTGCCACATTTTATAAGTTAAAAAATTAATAAAACATTCATCTTCATGGGTGTATAATTATTTTCAATTATATTATTTAAATTTTATAATATCTATTGTTATAATAAACATGATACCACCTTGCCATGGGACCAAGGATATCCTATGACAGTAAGCCAAAGTAATTGTCTTGAGATTTTACTATCAAACAGTCATGAGTTTCCTCTCTTCTTGCCCCCAGTGGCTAAATCAAACCTCTAATTCTCTTCTTTTCAAACTCACATTCATTCCCTTGACTTCAGATTAACTAATTCAGAGTTCATGTAGAATCTGGTACTGTAAAATATATTATTGTTATTCCCCCCTCAACTGTTAAAACAACAACTGCATATACCTTTAACCTTTGCCTGTCACAGAGAAAACACTAAGGTAATTCCTCTACCTATGCTATTTTCTTCATCCCATCCTTTTATTCTATTAGTAGTTTGCATTTCATCCAATATCTTTAGTGTCTCTTATCTGTGTATTGTTTCCCCCCCTAAGAAACTTTCTATTAATGACATCATTACCATTCATTTAAGCAAAAACCTGGGGAGGGTTCTTTACTCCTCACTTTTTCTTCTCTCATTTTCTTTCATACTCATGCAACAATCAAAAGATGCTAACTATATTTTCTGAATGTTCTTCACATATTTCCTTTATTTCTATTTCACTAACATTGTCTTGAGGCTATCCTTCATCTTAATTTACTTCTATACTGATAAACACATCTCAATTTATAACCCAGAAGAAAATTATAGATCTTGGATTTAGACTGTGTCCAGATTCCAACAATATCTTTTACTGTAATTATAATCTTATTTTGTCATTTTTTTTCCAGATCTGAGGACCAAACCCAGGGCCTTGTGCTTGCTAGGCAAGTGGTCTACCACTGAGCTAAATGTCCAACCCCTATAATCTTATAAAAATAAACCTCTCCAAATCTTGTTTTTCTCAGTTTCTTTATTCCTCATTTATCTTGATATTGTATCATAATAACTGATAAAAGTATCAAGAGGAATGGGAATTTTTGGCTTATAATTCATCATATAGCTTATCAAGGCAGAGAAGGATTGACTATAGGAGTATGAGGAAGTTGGTTATATTACATTCATACTCAAGGAGTAGAGAAAGATGAATGCTAGTACTCTCTTTGCTTTTGTTATGCCCAAGTCTCACAGACTCCAAAGACCACCAAGGAGCCGATTCTGATACAAATGCGGTAGGGTCTTTTTATTACAAGCTTGAGCTCAGGCCCACACCTTCAACTACACCTTCTAGAGTGTAGAACCCCAAGATCAGAGGGAAGGATGTTTTTATTGGGTTATAGCAAGATTTGGGAAATTACAGCTTAGTAATTACACATTAGGTGACATTCAGCATTGGCAAGCTTGTTACAAGTTGATTGTAGCTAACTAACATTGAGCAAGTTATCGATATACTCAGGAATGTTAAGTATTTCTACATGAAAATTCTACTATCAGTCCGTTGGCTTCCCAATACAGATGCCTCACCCTGAGATAATATATATTCCCATTCTTGTGGTTACCTCCCAGCTATTACTTGGGTAGGAAATTTTATGGCCTAGTTCCTGGGACTGGTGACTTTTGGGGAGGTGGTGTGTGTGTGAGAGGGGAGTGGTCAAGCCTGGTTCTCTCAGCTTTCTCCTTTCTGTGGATAGGAGGCCCCAGTAAATAGAGTGGTGCTGCCTTCATTTACAATGTGACTGCTTCCCTTAACTAAAACTAGAAATTCACATGCATACCTAGAAGCATGTGTCTTAGGTGATTCTACATTCTGTCAAAATGACAACTGATGTTGACCATCATACGTGTAAAATATAGATTATAAAGTTTGATTTATGATTAAGTGAGAATGTGGATGAAAAACATCTAACACTGTTTTCTTTCCTTATAACTTAGTCACCTATGTGACTTGAATACAAATTTGATCACGCCGTTTCTCCTATACTAAAAAAAAAAAAACTTTTTAGAGGTTTGAAAACCAAAATCCATTAACTTGGGAGATAAAATCCTTCATAAATTGACTTCCAATCATGTTTTGACTCTTGCTACAAATCCATAGGCTCCTTGAATAATTTAAATGAGTTGGTCTTATTTTTAAACCCCATTTTTCTAACAGTAGAGTTAGGTTCAAAATAGGAACTCTGAAAATACAGAATATTCGTTTAAATACATGTTTAATTTTTGAATGTGATCCAGTACACAATTTAAAAAATCATTGATATTGAAAATCTTTTGAGCATATTTTTGATGAAAAGAATAAGAGGCTATTAAATTACAGGAAAAAAAAAAACAGGCCTCCTATTTTGACGTGTTTGTTATTTTGTGAACATATGCATCATTGGGTATTGATTTGCTTTGAAGTTTCTTAAACTGATACTATATTATAATATCATGTCTTGGAAAAATCATACCTAAGTTATTCATGAAAGATGGATCAAAGAGGAGTAAATGGCAGGTAATAAAAGAATCAAACAACAATGCTACATGGCAAACATTTCCAAAAGTCTAATTTTCTGGGATAATCATAGCAGTATCACTTTGTATTCAGTTAGGACTGTTCTTACAATATCCCAAAGTAACTGAATACATTGTCTTTTTTTTAACTACAAAATCTCTCGAAGGCAAAGAGGAATTATAAAGTTATAATCAAGACAAATAAAAACTTAAACCATTTGTATATTTTTGTTGTTTCTAAATGTCAAGTAGCTCTGTTTTAACCCTACTGGGGCTGCTAAGCATTCTTGATAAAATTCACATAGCTGGATTTATAGGTAAACAGTGTATAGTCTTGGTCACTGCTGACCCACAAACTACCTTGACTGTACCTCATAGGTGACAATGATCTTCATTTTTTGTGCTCTACATCTTTTGAAGCTGTCAAGACTAGTCTCAAACAAACTAAGTAGCTGAGTCTGGCTTTGACCTCTCCATCCTCCTGAAACTACCTCTCAAATCCAGAGATTATAAGTGATAATAAAATGCATTCACATTACACTCATATAAAGCGTAAAGTGCATACATGTATATACAAAATTGACATACTAGTACAGTACAGAATATATGAAATTAGTGATACAACATCCCAATGATGAAAGAGAATAGGGCTTCTTTGTATTTTTTCATCTCTGCTTTTGTAAATTTTGGTTGTTATAATATTCATTCTGGTATTCTGTCATCTTAAATTATGATATGAAATATCTAGCTACTTCTTTCTTGTCTTTTATATGTGAGATTCTACCATCTAAAAGCACTCTAAGAGAAGAATCAGGAGTTTAGGGAATTTATGTTATATAGTGCAACTTAATCATATCTACTCAATCCAAACAACAAGATAGCATTCGAACCCCATTTCCTGTCTCTTGTCAATTCCTCTAGGACAACCCCTGTGAACAGGGTTAATGACACATTCATCTGAAATTTGTCCATACTTGTGACATTACACAAACCATTTTTTTCACACCAGTATTATATCCGCTAAAAGATTATTTCCAAGAAGGTATGTGTTATGATGGCTAATATTGTCAATTTGATGGGATCTAGATAAAGCCTCTTGATAAGCCTTGCTGGTTTCCTAATCCAGTTACACGCTAGGCATGCCTATGAGGGATTAACTAGGTTTACTCTGGGTGGGACAATCCCATAGGCCAGGTTTCTAAACTGAATAATAAAGAGTAAACTCAGTATTAGTTTTCATTTCTCTGTGCTTCTTGCCTGTGGTAGATTTTTTGATTTTGTTTTGTATTTTGAAGCAGGGTCTCTCTATGTAGCTCTGGTTTGTCCCGGAACACACTACATAGACCAGGCTGGTCTTTAATTTACAGAACTTCCCCTTCCTCCATCTCCTGAGTGCTTGGATTAAAAGCATGTACTACTACTTCTGGTACCTATGGTGGTTTGAATAAGGAGTGTTCCCCAGAGTCTCAAGTAGTAACTAGTTGGTTCAATATTGGTAGTACTGTTTAGGGAAGGGGTGCAGCCTGATTAGTGGGACTGGGCTTTGAGGGTTTGTAGCTTCACCCTTCCATTTTGCTCTCTCTGCTTTGTGCTTATGATTGAGGCTATGAGCTTTCAATGTTCTGCTCTTGTACCTTGCCGTCTTCTTGCTTCTATGCCAGCCTGCCATGATGAACTCTTTTCCCTGAAGAACCATAAATGAAAAGAAATCCTCTCCTCAATAAGTTTCCTTTTGTCACAGTGTTTTACAACAGCAATGGAAAAGTAACTAATAATGCTACCTGAGGATGCAGTGTAACTACATGCCTCAAGTCCCCTCCACCATGACTTGTCCAACATGATGTACTACCTCCTTAAATTGTGAACTGAAATTAACATTTTGTCTCTTAAATTTCTTTTTGTCATACATTTTATAATAGCAACAGAAAAAGAGACTAATACAGGTAAGTTGTTAATTCTGTATATTAAATGCCTAGCCCGTGCAGAGGCCATAATAGACTATCAATTTAAAATTTATAATTATCTACATGAAATGACACTGTAATGTTTCTACAATTGACATGATGGAAAGCAGTTAGGTATGTTTAATATATTTGTGATAGAAATGATCACTACTTGATCATTGTTTATTTGATCAGAGTGATGAAAAAACAGACTAAATCCCCCTCCAATGGCTCTTCACTAACTAGAACTGGTTTGATATTACTTCTGGAAATATTCTTTTTGGATTACCCTTATCCATTCAAAATGAATGATTTCCTCTTCCTAGCTGATACTGAGTATGAAAATCCCATATTAAGACCTTTAAACCATAGTTTTCTTTGTACATTCTCCAAATATCTCCCACCTATAGGCTTAGATTTTTTCAACAAACCTACTTTATTCAAGGTTCTTAAATGATTCGACCTTTTATTCAACCCACTGACCAGAGGTAGGGGGAGAAAGATTATCAGGAAAAAGAGGGCTGTAGACTGTAGACATTTTTAGAAGTAGTTTCTTGAGGAAAGCCAACTCTTTGTTATCTGGATAATAGCAGTCTAGTCCAAATGGCCATCACCAAACAGCAACACGAATCAGCACCATTCAGCAGAAACAATAAGACTACACTGAATCTGAATGAGTTAGCAAAAGCAACAAGACTCAGTTGAATTTTCCAGAGAAGTTCTCTGGAACATTCCTCTCTGGGAAGTCAAGTACGAAAGAATAAAGACCAGTGAAGCGATGTCGATCCATAAAGTGTTGTCTCACTGTCTGTGGGCTTCTGTATATCTCCTCTGCTCAAATTCCAAGCATGGATGTTTTCAGCCTGCTAGAGTCATGCTCTAACATGAGACAGCTTGGAGCAAAACATCACATGCCCTCTCACAAGATAGCTTTCAGGAAAACATCACATGACACAACTGAGTCTTCAAAGAACCAGAAACTTCCACTTAATCGATGTCTTTCATGTCTTCATGATTTGATCCTCTCTCAAGCCAGCCTCTCCTGACCATTCTATTTAAATTTTTATCTCAATGTGAATTTTCTCCAATCTCACTTTCAGTGTGGGTTTTGTTTAAAGGCACATTTTCACCTCTTACCATGTCATATACACTCAACCCTCTATAGTTGCAGGATCAACCACCAATGAATCAAAAATATTGGGAAATAATGTGACATCTCTACTGAATATCTTACAGACTTCTTTATCACCCTAAATAACACAGCATGATAATCATTTATATATTATTTTCAATGACTATTATAAGCAATCTAGAAATAATTTAAAGTATATAGTGGGGATGAGAGTAGGTTATTTGCAAACACTAAACTATTTCACATCAAGGACTTGGTATTTGGTATTTGTTTAAATGCATGTTTTCCTTCTGCTCCTCAGCTCCTGAAATAATGACTCTGACGCTTAAATCTATTTACAAAAGCCTAGGCCAATATACCAAGGCATGTTTCCAGACTTGCTTATAACTAGTATCCTGATTATTCTTGTCTTAGTGCTGCCATGTGGCTGGTTACCTCTGCTTAGTTACATACGTCTGTCTTCTTCAGAATCCTGGGGAAAATCCTTGCCTCTTACTATCTCCCACTCTCTCTCTCTTTTTCCACCTCCCACCTCTCTCTTTCCAGAACTCCCACGTTCTTATTTCCTGCTTCAGCTAAGAAGCCATTAGCTGTTAAATGATAGGTGATGCTTCCATATAGACACAAGCGATTCTCTCCACAATCCTGGGACCAATGGATACTGAAAGACAACTGTAATACATTCATTATGCTTGCAGACTATCATTGTGTCTGCTATTATTAGAATGAAAATCTAAGAGTAAGAATTTGTTTTGTTCATTCCTACTTCACTCTCACCTAAAATAGTTCCTGATATATATATGAGGCTCAAAAAACATGTAATAAACTTACATGTAATGCAAATATATGGATATAAATACATCATGTGAACATGTAACTAAACAAACACACACGCTAAAAAAAATCTGTATCCCTCTGAACAGGCTGAAATTTGAACCATGAGAATGATCTGTCATTTGAATAAATAGATCAAAGAAGATCTGAAGTTGAATCTCATAACACAGTTTTACTCTACTACAGAATCCCCCAAATATCACGGTTTCTCAAACTCAATTTTGGTAATGTTAAATAAAAATAGATAAGGACCTTGAAGCATATACAGGATTCGTTGGGACATTAAATAGTATAATGCACTGTGTTTTCAATAGAAAGTTGGTCATAATCAAATGCACATGCACTTTACCAATTGGTGTCTGCAACTGTTTTGATCTGGAATGATCCTCAAAAGTCTCATTTGTTGAAGGTATAATACCCATACTGTTGTGAACTGAAATGCAGTTAAACCTTTAAAAGGTAAAGTCTAGTTACAGAAATGTTAGTGTTCTAGTTATTTTTCTATTATCATGATAAAACACCATAAACAAAATAACTTATAAAACTTGCTTACAGTGTCAGAGGGCTAGTCCCTGACCATCATGGCATGGATTATTGCATCAGGCAAGCGGACATGGTACTGGACCAATAGCTGAGAACTTATATCTTAATCTGTAGGCAGGAGGCAGAAAGAGTAAGACTATGCCTGGCTCATCCCCAGTGACACACCTCCTCTAACAAGACCATACCTCCTAATCCTTCCTAAACTTAGTTCACTTACTGGGAACCAAACATTAATATATATGAGCCTATGAGAGACACTCTCATTCAAACCACCACAGTGAGTCTTCAGAATACATGCCTTTAAAGAAATATTGGGCTCCTGCTCCCTTGTTCTCTCTCCTTTAATTTTAACAGGTTCCTTATATGTATTACTGTTAAATTGTACTGTACTTCCACAGGTCTAAAAGCAGCAGGCCACTGAACCATGGGCTGAATTCTCTGAATTCATGAGGTAAAATAAACCTTTCATCTCAATAAATTGTTTTTCTCAAGTATTTTATTACAATGACTTAAGTCTAACTATGTCCCCAACATACTCAATACATGTTTATATGAGAAAAGGAAACAAATCTAAATTTAAATGTACAAATCATCTTAATTATATTTTGTGAATATGTATTCATAGGCAAAAAATATATTAAAAGCTGTATTTTTAAAGTTTGGAGGCATAATTACAGTGTTAAAAGTTAGAAGAAGAACAATAGTGTAAAGTATACCCATATATTATTTACATGGATTTAACTATTAGCATTTTATCTCATTTGTGTTATTGTTTGCTGTTTCCTTTTCATGTGCATAGAGGTACACACATATAAACACAGAAACACATACATGCATGAACAATCTCTGGGTCTATTTACTATTGCTGTCTTTTTTTTTTTCTAGAAAGCAATTGACCAATTTCAGCTCCTTCATATTTCTGACTGAATAGCAACATGAAAGCCAATACTGGGTTCTGGGACACCTCCAGCACTTAGAAAGTTGTAATTTCTTCATCAGTACAAATTAAATTATTTTAAGGACTACAGAACCTCATTAAGTCAGGAAGATGTTTGAGCAGTCTTTGGTTTGGGTTTGTGGAAAGTTCTTTTAAAACTAAGAAATTAGCACTACTGCCTTGATATAGTCATTATGATATTCCATCTTTCATATGAAAAGAAGCATGAACATTTATGAGAGCACCAGACTCTGTCATTTAAAGTTTTTCTCAGTGAATCCTGCCTGGAACTCATTCTCTTTCTATCCTTGTGGTGATTGGAATACAGTACTAGCTCACATTTGAGTACCATAATGGATCCTGGTATATTCTACCTGATTACAGAACAGTCTTAGCAGGCAACTGCAGCTAGATAGAAGTAAAGTATGACTGGAGCTTGGAAATGCAGTTTCCTTCCACAATGCTTTCATAAATTTTTGTTTGTCTCCAAAAGCATTGTGTGGACTTAACAAAAGTCTCAATTTTTAAATTTCAGAGATTGAAAAAGAGCCATTATCTTTTCTTCTAAAATAAATAAAATAAATGGTTGTTTAAAGATGAATTGAATGTGTTTAGAGTAGATTGTACAGGACTTAAAACTCCCACTGTGTAAACACTTTATTGAGAAAAATAATCTTGAAAATTTATTCAGAGTCATTAAGAAAGTGTTTATTGAGTCATTTGAAGATAATCACTAAAATCACTAGCCAATTTTACAAAATCTTACATCAGAAAAGTGGAGACTACAGTCACCAAGAAGTCATTATTGCGACAAGTTAAAATTCCGTATATATGGCATATATTAGCTCTTTTCATTAAGAAAATTATCCTATTATCTATACAGCATATAATACAGATTAACGCCCTGGGGCAAGTTTTATAATGTTATATTGATAGAAAATAAATTTGAATCTAACCACCTACAAAGTACTTTACTGAACCATAGCACCATAGTACTGAAAATGGAAAATAATGTTTAAATTGACTGAGTACTTATTTCTGTCTTCACTGGGGAGTGGCAATATGTAATCAGGAAATTTCTCAGCATTACCAAGACACTCCACAGTAGGAGGGTTGTAAATGGAGCAATAATCAGTTAACTGGAGTATGCTGTAAGGCACTTTTAAAGACCAAGAACATAAGACCTGACATATTAATAACTCTTATATTACAGCAGCCCTGCAGGTGCAAATGCAACCTGCAGATGACTGCTATTCTTTCTTAGTCTAAACTTTTGTCAATGCTTTCTTTGTTAAACTCCATCACAGAACAGAGAAAAAAGGCCAGGATGAAGAGAAAGCTTACTAGTATAAAGTAAAGGTAAATACAGAATATCCACAAAGATCTTATGTTCAATGTAAGGAGGTTAGAGCCCCCGCCCCCATCCAATGGTGAGAAGAATGGTACACTAAGTTATGGGTGAGTATCTAGGTATAGCAGAGAGAAGTAAAGGTAGGTGTGAAAACTGAAATACTTCTATAATATTTTTACTTGTATAATTCATTCCCACCCATACCAATCAATAACTATTGGCTGGTAATCATAGCAAATACCTTTCAAAGTTTGGTGATAGAAATTGATAAACACCTTACTTATTCATTACATACTACTTTTACTTGAGAGTTTTTTAGTATTTTTCTAAGGGGCAAAAAAGTAAAGCAACCCTATAACAAATAATACCTTAACAATTCGAAAGAATAACTGATTTATTGACATTTGTATAAGATCCATATAAAATTATGAAAAACAAAGGCCAGAAAACTGAACCTGAAATGTTGTCTTCATGACTGACAGACAAATGGAGGGGAAAGGAAATGATCACAAGTTAAGTCGATAGAACAAAACATCACATCAAACAAATCATTTAGTATTAGTCAAGAAAAGTCTTTTAGGTCATCTCTGAATTAGAGCAGAGACTAGTTCTTACAAAGGTGTTTTGGGTCTAGTGATGACTTTTGCTTTCTAGCCATCTCTGTGTTTACTCTTTCCTGGTTATTTGATAAGGTTTCTAAATAAAAATCTCTAAAGAGAAAGATGCTTGTATTTCTTTTTGAGTAAGTTTCCTGAGTCACACGAGGAAACTTTGGAAACAGAGCCCGTCTGTGTAGAGGAATCTTAATCCAGCCATATGGCTGCTCTGGCAGGGGATCATATCAGAATACCTTCTAGGTCTATGTGATCTGGCTGGAATGCAGACATGCCCTTAGTAAACACCTTTAATCCCAAAACAATGAAGGTAAAGTTAGCTTATAAAAAGAACAGCCATGTTTGAAAGTGATATCTAATTGAGCGGCAGACAAAGTTATGACTCAGAGAAGTACTGACAGAATGAGTCAGAGATAGGATATGATCAACTCTCATGAGAACAAGACAGGAAAAGAGGCTACTTAAAAACAGCACAAGGAGAGATAAGGAGGGTTTTTTTTTTTTTTTTAATCAAGGATTTGTTAGTAAGGCAGTTTTACAGAGACAGTTTGCAGAGAGACAAACTAGACACAGGTAAAGAGAGAAAAAGCTAGAGAATAAGGAGCCAGAAGATTAAAACATATTGCCAGAAATAGTTTGAGACCAGGCAGAGCAATTCAATCAGAAGCAAAGAGAAGCCAATTTGAATCAGTCAGCTTAGAGTGTTTAGACCAGAAGAACTAAGTTGAACCAACCAGAGAGAGAGATCAGAAACAGATAGAAATGCTTAAGAACAGCCTCACCTCAACCCTTCATCTGAGGAAATAATAAAAACACTTACATCTCAACATGCTTGGGGTGAAAACAGGGAAGGTTAGCAATACCTTGACTCCAAAACAATTATTTCAGCTGAACATGGCAAAGTATCACTTATTTTGTGGTACCATTTTCTGAGCCCCCAAATTATATTGAGAATGTACTAGCTCTGGTGGTTTGAATAAAAATGACCCCAATAGGCCCATAGGGTGTGGCATTGTTAAGAGGTGTGGTCTTTATGTGTAAGTGTGGCCTTCTTGAGGGAAATGTGTCACTGGGGGCAGGTTTTCAATTCTCAGATGCACAAGCCAGGCATATTATGGCATTGTCTCTTTCTGCTGCCTGTGGATCAAGATGTAGAACTCTCAGATCCTTCTCAGCACCATGTCCACCTGCATGCCACTATACTTCTTATCATAATGATAGTGGACTAAACCACTGAAACTATAAGACAACCCTAATTAAATGTTTTCCTTTATAAGAATTGCCATGGTCATAGTACCTCAGCAATAAAACTGTAAGACACTCTGTAAGACACTAGCCACTACCAAAATCTACAGGCAATTAAAATGTTATCCCCTAACTTATGAGACATTGTGTACTGCAGCTTCCCTTCTATCAGAAAAAAAAATTTAATATATTAAACTTTAATGTTATGTCTTAACTATAAATAAGTGATTTAAAAGAATTTAAGCAGTTTAACTACAAATACACTGCATTTCAAATGTGACATAATGTACTTCAAAAAAATTTAAAGTCTGATAAATTCTTAACCCATTTCACACATGAAAATGTTTATTAAATATTTGTATTATATATTAATTGTATGCATTTATTTCTCTTTATTTAAAGGCCGGGGAACTGTCTTAAAATATTTTCTGCATTCTCATTTTGTAGCTAAATTATGTTTCAAAATGAATGAATACAAAAAAATAATCCATTTAAAGTTTTATCAGCATTTTAGTTCAGTAACATGTGAAAACAAATAATCTTCATGCTAAATCTAGTAACAAGGAGATTCCCCAAGATGGCTGCAACTAGAGGACATTGTGTCTGAGGAGGAAGACAGCAAGAAACAACACAGCAACCAGGAGACTGAACTCTGGGACCTACCTAAAATGCCAGCATTCGTGATTGCCAGTTGAGCAGAACTCCCACGGTGAGAAAATCAAGTGGGAAAACTCTAGGGACACCCAGTTATTCCCCGGAAAAATCTCCGGGTAACCAGCGTCCCACAGCTCTTATTTGAACAAGCACCCTCGCTGGGCGCCCACATCCGCCATAATAGACTAGATCACACAGTCTCTCCGGCAGTCTGAGGAGGAACCAGATACCCTTTTCACTGACCTGCACACTGTGAGCGCACACTGAACCTGGGTTCTGCTTCAACCCACAGGTGTACAGCAGGCACGCACCAATCGCCGGAACCACCCCAGTCTGAGAAGGGCAGGGGACCATTGTGACCAGTCTGCACTCTGCGGGGGCGCCCCGCACGCTTCCGACAGCAAAACCTCAGTCCATGTGCCAGTCCACGGGCAAGTCTGGGAGGGATATGAGTTCTGCTTCAATCCAAGGGTGTGCAGCGGGCTTGTACCTACTGCAGGTGCCATACCAGACTGAGAAGGTCCAGGGACCATCTTGATCAGAACGCACACTGAGGGCGAACACTGCACGCATCCGCCAGCAAAACCTCAGCCCCTGTGTGTGTCCACAGGACAGACAGAGAAGGCCTCGGGCACCATTTCAGACAGGCCTGCATTCAGCGGAGGCACACCAACCCAAACCCATTGTGTGTGCCCCAAATATCATCTCAGACCATGGTGCA
>JAQQSO010001847.1:0-14893 GCA_028658305.1 Pachyuromys duprasi
CCTGTGAGCTACAACAACAACTGTCCTAGCAAGACACCCACTGCTGCAGCAATGGCATAAATATGGAAATAACCAATCATTTCAGATTGGACTTAGGTCTTACTCTATAAGATAAATTCCACACCTTGCACTGTTAACAAATCAAGACTATGAGTAGACAGATTACAGATCCAGGAGAGAACCTTCTACTATTATTTTCCTAAAGGAACATTGAATCAAATTAGCTGCTAATGGCTTATTACTATACCAAAAATTTAAAGTATCTCTCAACTTCATCAGAGAAGTTTCTGTTCGTAGTAGACGATGATCAAAACTGAGAAAACAAAAATTGGGATAGATAAAGCAATCTGCCCAAAAGCAGTACTGTGGGAGGTAGCAGCATACCAGATTTCAAACTAAACCATCTATAAAACCATAATAATAAAACAGTATGGTACTGACATGAAAACACTATTTGAGATGCTCATATCATTATTTATTTCTTAGCATTCATGCATTTGCTGAGTATTGTTTATTGATTTAGATGTCTCATATCATCCCTAAATAACTGGAATTTGGCCATCATGCTCATCATAATCTTTTTAAGGTGATCTTGAATTCAGTTTTCCCTTTAAATATTCGTTAAGAAGAAGACCTTTATCAAAAGTTTCCTATCGATAACCCTCAAACTTCTGTGTCCATAACGGCGTCCCATCTAAACACAGAAGAGTCAACAGCAAAGACTATGAGATGTTCAGTATCTGCTGAGGTCAGTCACAACCCCAAAATGAGTATGTGTCTGGGATTATATTTTTTCTGTAATAGTAACACCTCAGCATAACAGACATCTTAGGAAGAAGAATGTAGAAAATAAAAAAAATATTAGTCATCAACTTTAAATTTTACCCCGAATAAGTTGAGGCTGAAAAAAGAGACAACTGAGTAGATTGTACAGATTTTCTAAAGCATTAAATTAGTGGTCTCACTTATTATGTCTTTTTAAAATTTTTTTATCTTTTATATTAATTACAGTTTATTTACTCTGTATCTAGCTGTAGTCCCCTCCCTTCTTCCCTCCCAATCCCATCTTTCAACCCTCATCTCCTCCTATGCCCCTCTGCAAGGCCATGGATAGGGGAGGTCCTCCTCCCCTTTCATCTGACCCTAGCTTGTCTGGTCTCATCTGAACTGACTGCATTGTCCCCGTCTGTGGCCTGGCAAGGGTGTATCAGAGACAGTCCCTGTTCCCATTACTAGGCAACCCACTTGGATACTGAGCTGCCATGGGCTACATCTGGGCAGGGGTTCTAGGTCATATCCATGAATGGTCCTTGGTTGGAGTATCAGTGTCAGAAAAGATCCTTGTACCCAGATATTTTGGTTCTGTTGTTCTTCTTGTGGAGCTCCTGTCCTCTCCAGGTCTTACTATTCCTAATCATGCTTTAATGTTTAGTTACTAAACATAATAGTTTAGTTTAGATAAAAATTGATAGTTTGAAAATTACATCCTCTTAAAATGTATTACTTTATACTCTTTTAATTTTTACAAAAACATGACTGCATTTGCTAAGAGTACTTAATGACTTTTAAGATAGAACAGTATCTCTGGGATATTTTCATACAGTAGAATGAAATTGTAAAATACAAAATGACCAGAGAGGACATTTTGGTCATACTCATATTTGAGATCTTTCTTTTTCAAATGTATTTCTTTGTAACAGAGTACATAAGTATTAACTAATCATTTAGGGTAATAGGTGATTATTAATAATACAGTGTCATGTTCTAACTGATATGCCTACCACAAAAGTCTTGCATTTCAGGCTCACAAATCATAACTTAAGAGGAGTCACATAAATTCTGAGTCAGAAGAACATGGATTTAAATGAAAAATTTTATTTACTAGAAATGTCAGAGAAACGTGAAGCCCAATTAACATGACTGCCTAAATCACACCTGAACAAGCACAGCAAGAGGTATGATAAACATGGAAGGAAAAAATTTCATGGAGCCTCAAACATAGATAATGAATTATAGACAATTAATAAATGCTGGGGCCATATCACCTCCTTTACTCTAGCCTCACATCCTTCTCCACATTTAGTTATTCTATTCTAGTATCTGCTTTATAACACCGTATATTCTCTTCGTTGAAAAATGTTCTCCATTCTCCTGGTCCCTAACTAGCTATCCAGACGGGGTGTTTATTCAGATTGAAATACACATAACTGAAGCTTAAACTCTAGTATCTACATATAGAAGAAAATATGTAATGTTTATCTTTTTGGATCTGGGTTATTTCACTTACCATGATTGTTTCTACCTCCATCTATCTACTGGCAATATATATATATATATATATATATAATATATAATATATATATTATATAATATATATATAGCTATTGAATAATCCATTGTGTACTACATTTTTGTTATCCATTCATAAGTTGATAGACATGTAGGCTGTTCTCAACTTATCTCTTGTGAATATATAAATGGAACAACATGAACATGGATGAGTAAGTATCTCTGCAGAAAGATGAAAGTCCTTTGGGAATAAGCCCAAGAGTAATATATCTGGATGTTGGGGCTTGGTTTGATGTGTTGTATTTTGATGCTGGTTGCTGACCCTCAAGATCTGACTACTATCTGGATAAACCTACCCTTGTTGTATAAACTTGCCTAAGACATTATACCTAATTGGTTGATTAAATGTCCTATACCTGAGTGGAGCAGAATGGGGTAGGCATGGCTAAAGTTCCAAGGTTTCAGTTTCAAAAGAATCATGGGAAACAGAGGAAAGGGGAGAGAGGAGGCAGGAGGATATCACGATGGGTTAGTGTGGAGAAGGAACCACACGGGACAGGAGGAAGACCAAAGAACTGAAAATTAGTTTTTTGAGTTATTGAATTAAAGTTTAAAGCACAAGACTGAACAAAGGCCAGACAGGTGGAGACATGGCCAGCCACCTTCAGGAGGACCCAGCCTTACTACATTCTTTCCCTGCCCACTAGGAAACCAGCCCAAATCATCCCTCTCCCCTAGGACAGCCAACAATGGGAAGGCAGATCATTAATGGTTTGGGGTCTTCCTATAGCCAATCAGTTCAAAATGCAACATTCCTTTTTGTGTTTGAAACAATAGATGCTTGACACACAGGAATTCACTTGCTTTGGGGCATGCTGAGAGGGACTGGAATCTTTTTTTTTAATTAAATTTTTATTTTTTATATTAAGTACAGTTTATTTACTTTGTATCCCAACTGTAGTCCTCTCCCTTATTCCCTCCCAATCCCACCCTCCCTCCCACATCTCCTCCCTGCCCCTAAGTCCACTGATAGGGGAGGTCCTCTTCCCCTTCCATCTGACCCTAGCTTATCAGGTCTCAATCAGGACTGGTTGCAATGCCTTCCTCTGTAGACTAGCAAGGATGCTCCTTCTGGGGGTGGGGGCCAGGGAAGGGAGGTCAAAGAGCCAGCCACTGAGTTCATGTCTGAGACAGTCCCTGTTCCCCTTACTAGGTACCCACTTGGATACAGAGCTGCTGTGAGCTATATCTGAGCAAGGGTTCTAGGTTATATCCATACACGGTCCTTGTTGGAGAATCAGTCTCAGACAAGACCCCTGTGCCCAGATATATTTGGTCTTTTTGGAGCTCCTGTCCTCTCTAGGTCTTACTAACTCCCCCTTATTTCATATGATTCCCTGCACACTGCCCAAGGTTTGGTTATGAGTCTCAGCATCTGCTTTGACACACTGCTAGGTAGAGTCTTTCAGAGACCCTCGATAGTAGGCTCCTGTCCTGTTTCATGTTTTCTCCCACTTCCAATGTCCAATCCATTTATCTTTCTAAGTGATTAGTTATCATCTTACCCCGGGTCCTCCTTCTTGTTTATCTTTTTTAGGTGTACAGATTTTAGTATGTTTATCCTATCTTATAGGTCTAATATCCACTCAAATAGTGATTCCTCAAGATCCAGCTATACCACTCCTAGGCATATATCCAAAATATGCTCAAGTACACAAGGACATTTGTTCAACCATGTTTGTAGCAGCTTTATTCATAATAGCCAGAACGTGGAAACAACCCAGATGTCCCTCATTGGAGGAGGAATGGATACAGAAATTGTGGTACAGTTACACAATGGAATACAACTCAGCAATTAAAAACAAGGAATTCATGAAATTTGCAGGCAAATCAAGGGATATAGAAAATATTATCCTGAGTAAGGTAGCCCAGAAGCAGAAAGACACACACGGGACTGAAATCTTTAAATCAACCACCTACCCTAAAGACTAGAATGGGTTTTAACTTCAACAGTTGTAAAGAAGGACTAAAGGACAATATCACAGTAGACCTGGGCAAGGATGCAATAGAGAAAATACCTTTTGAGGCAGGTACATAATTGGCCTTTATTATACATAAAATAATATTCTGGATACTGATTAAACTAAATAAATATACAGATTTTTAAATTATTCCTATCTGAATATGTAGGTCTTTTAGAATATTGCATACCTAGCATTCTTTAAGCCCTATATTAATATGCCTAATGCCACAAGAGTTATGGTACATGTCTGTAATCTTAGACCCTAAGGGTAAAACACTCAAGGCTATATATCCAAATTATATCAGCCTGGGCTACATGAGACTATTTAAAAAGAAAAGAGAAAGAAAAACATTGTAAATATATGAAGCCTGAGTCTTTCTGTTCTGTAATTAGATTTTATAGTTATATAATCTCATGATTGCTTCTGGAGGCATTTTAAAGTTTTCATGAATTTGAATATGAATGATGGATTCCCTTAACTGGAATTTCAGATAACCATTTGAAATTTGTTTGTATTGAGAACAGAACCGTGGTCCTCTGTAAGAACAACTTCCTCTCTTAATCTTGAGCTATCTCTCCAGCTCCCGAGATAACTCTTAAACCAGGTGAGTTGATAAGAATAATCACTAGCCTCCTTCAAAGAACAGTGTGAAATTGATCAGAATTGTCTTACATTATATGTCAGTACTCGTATTGTTTGATATTATTCATCTATGTTATTTTAATGTTAGAACTATTATTATAAAACTTTGACTTCGGATTTCCAAGACTAAACCTAAAGTTGTTAAACAATTAGTGTCATCCAAGAACTTTATTTTCAAAATGTGCCTATAGCATGATTGTACCACTGTATATAGTAAATGTGGTTTAGAAATAACCCAAGAGCACGAAGGGTTGAACAGGTATCATGTAAGACAGAAACCCATAAAATGTTTTAGTCCTTTAATTGATGAAAGTATTTACAAATCTATTGTTGGTGTTATTGACAGAGGGAAGAATCTTATCTTCATTAACTGTAGCATGTAATAATTATATTTCTATTAATATACCCTGTCATATTTATTTTTCTTTTTTATTCTGCTTCATATGATTTTTAGCCCAACTGGAAAGTGCAATTCTAGTGGAATTAAATAATGTATAATAGACCTTTAACCAATTAAATATAATGTTTCCTTTTGCTATTGATTTTTGTTCATTTGTCTAAAATGCAATAATTTTAAAAGAGCATGTGGATCTATATTTTGCAAGCCCTTAGCTCTCAATAAATTGCATTTAAATTGAGGAAATATTCGCTGAGTGCCTACTTTACATCTATTGCCAAAGATTTCAAGAACAACTGCTTCTGATGGTTTTCTAAATACAGTTTTAGATTCAGTAACTCAGAGAGTGTTTTGCCTTGTCTGAATTAATGTTGGTGGGAATGTAAGCTGGTATGGCTATTATGGCTATTATGGAAAATAAATCAAGTTTCCTCAAAATAAAAGGCAAAACTATCATATTATCCAGAAATTCCTCTTCTGAGAGAAATCAACAACAAAAATAAAATCAACATCACAAAGACATATATGACCTCCTATGTTCATTGCAGCATTAGTCATGGTAGATAAGATATAGAATCCACTCATGCATACAGTATAAGATGAATAAATGTAGCAAGGGTGGTACACATTTTCACATATACATAGGGGAACATTACTCAGTCTAGGAAAACGCATGGATTACTAAAACTTGTACAAATAAGCCAAACAAAGACAAATGCTGTATAATTTCACTTCTATATGGAATTTAAAATCAAGTCTCTTTGGAGGTAAATAGAATATATTACTGGTTACCAGAGGATCAGGAGATGACAATGCAAGAAAAAATTGTTTTCCTCAGCTTTTAGTTAAAGTTCTGAGTACCTAATGCAGAGGATAGTGATTGTAGCCATAACAATATATTATGTGCTTGACTTATGAGAGGGGATCATAAATGCTCTCACAATGAATTCACATGAATCCATATACTCACAGATACTCAGCCACAAACAAATTCTCTTCTACTGGGCAACTGATTGCAGTAGTCTAAGTGTTTGTGTTAATAAACTCAGAATTTATATACCCAAGTTTTATGTTATGTACCTTAGTCATGCACAAGTTTGCTTGTCAACTGTAACGACAAGTAAAATTATACTTGAAAATAACAAAACACTGAATTGTTTTTAAAAGCCACTTAGATGCTCAAGTGTACAACAAGGATATTTGCTCAACCATGTTTGTAGCAGCTTTATTGGTAATAGCCAGAATCTGGAAACAACTCAGATGTCCCTCAACTGAGGAATGGAAACAACTGTGGTACATTTACACAAAGGAATATACCCAGCAATTAAAAACAAGGAGATCATGAAATTTGCATGCACATGTTGGGAACTAGAAAAGATCATCCTGAGTGAGGTATTGTAAAAGCAGAAAGACACAAATGGTATATACTCACTTGTAGGTAGATACTAGACATATAATATAGGATAATCATACTAAAATCTGAACACATAAAGAAACTAAGCAAGGACAAGGACCTTGTAAGATGATCAATCCTTATTCAGAAAGGAATCGGGACAGACATCAGAGGAGGGAGAAAAAAAAAAGGAACAGGACAGAAGCCTATCACAGAGGGCTCTGAAAGACTCTACCTAGCAGGGTATTAAAACAGAGACTCATAGCCAAACTTTGGGCAGAGTGCAGGGAATCTTATGAAAGATGGGGGAGAGAGAGAGAGAGACCTGGAAGGGAGACAGGAGCTCCATAAGGAGAGCAACAGAACCGGACACTCTGGGCCCAGGAGTCTTTTCTGAGACTGACATTCCAACCAAGGACCATTCATGGAGATAACCTTAGAATCCTTGCACAGATGTAGCCCGAGCAGTTCAGTCTGCAAGTGGAGTGGGTCCCCTAGTAATGGGAACAGGGGCTGTCCTTGACATGAACTCAGTGGCTGGCTCTTTGATCACCTCCGCCTGTGTGTGGGGATGGGGAGGCAGCCTTACCAGGCCACAGAGGAAGACAATGTATTCAGTCTTGATGAGACAGGACAAGCTAGGGTCAGATGGAAGGGGAGGAGGACCTCCCCTATCAGTGGACTTGGGGAGGTGCATAGAAGTAGATGAGAGAGGGAGAGTGAGATTCAAAGGGAAAGATGGAAGGGCCTACAACTGAGATACAAAGTGAATAAATTGTAAGAAATAATAAAAATAAAAAAAGCAACTTAAAAATATAAAACATTGCAGACACATAGGGCTTTATTTATAATATCCAAGTAATAGTATTAAGTCAACATTCACAGTAATAATATCAATTCAAAATTCCTTCAAGTGAAGAAAGGATAAATAAAACAGATTAGAGGCATACAGAGGAATAATTATTCAGCAAGTAAGAAATGATATTATTCCACACTATAGTAGGGATGGACCTTGAAAACATTGTATTA
This sequence comes from Pachyuromys duprasi, assembly GCA_028658305.1. Classification (NCBI taxonomy): domain Eukaryota; kingdom Metazoa; phylum Chordata; class Mammalia; order Rodentia; family Muridae; genus Pachyuromys; species Pachyuromys duprasi. The sequence goes on from JAQQSO010001847.1 coordinate 7,775, forward strand.
ATTATAAAATATCAGGCATGAAGAAACACAGAGTGTTTGGTTTTATTATTGTGAGCTATCTGAATGGGTGAATCTACAGAAACAAAATAGATTGCTATTTCCCACTTCTGAGAGGTTTGGGGAAGTGCAGAGTATTTAAGGGCTATGTTTTTTCTTTGGGGATAATAAAACTTATATAAAGTAACCAAGAAGACCATCTCCCAGCTCTGTAACTATATAACTAATCATTGCATTTTTTATTTTGAAGTTCTGATTTGTCTGATATGAAAATTATATTTTCCTAAAGCTTTACTAGAATGAGGGACAAACAAACACTTTCCAAGAGATTCTGTTACTCTTGTCCCTAGGGACAGATTGGAAATGTCAAGGTTGGCATTTGTAAGAAAACATGTCACATATTTGAGCACTTGTGAGATGTTTTTAATATAACAGACTGTTGTCTCCCAAGCAACGTTCTAGATCCATGCAATTCATAAAATGCTCCCATGAGTCTATCATTATCTTGTGTAGCTCACAGACTGCTGTATTTTATGGTACTAAATGAATAAGAGAATGGGAAAATGGGTTCTGTATTTTTTTCAAATGGATGAGCATTTTAAAATTTTTGCTTACATCTATATTTATTGACTTCATGTTGTGGGGTGCACTTGAGGGGCAGTGAGGTTGAAGCAAATATGTGGAGGTCAGAGAATAACATGCATAATTTTGTTCTCTCCTCCCATCATGTGTGTCCTGGGGTCAAACTCTGGCCTTTAGGCTTGAGAAAAGACAACATTACCTCCTGATCCATCTCCTGTTTTCATATCTTTTAATAAGAATGTTAATGAAAGCATTAAAGAAGAAGATATTGCCTAATGAAATTGGCATTCATGAAACTATCTGGGCAATTATGGGAGAGGCAGAGAGAAGAGCTTTTTAAAGCTAGGAAAATTTAAAGGTAGGAACAATTATTCTTTTTCAAGTAGAGGAAAGGTACTTCGTTTCATAATGTGTTATGTAAGATTCTGTACAGAACTGTACACGTTGAACAGTTGAGAAACAAGTGTAAGTATGTCAAAACCTGATACTGAAAGACATAAACATTCAAAGAGAAACTTTCCAAAAGTAGCGTGCTATGCTAGACTTATTCCTAGCTCCCTTCCCTAAGGGTTCCCTGAGGTCCTCCAAAGGGCCTGATCTCTTAATGACAGCACTACGTTAAGAAAAGATGTGTATGAATCTCTTGATTGTGAAGCAACAAAATAATAATAAAGATATGATTGCAAGACAACATACATCCAGTAACATTAAGATGTATATACCTGTGCTAAGGTGTGCCAAGTTGCTATCAAAGGCACAATGTCAGAACTGCTCTATACTCCAAAAGTGTTAGCTTTCTGATGTGCTTGCTGTCAGAGCCTGGGCTTTGGAATATGAGTTTAAATATAGCTGAATTCCTATAGGCACTTCAGAGGGGAAGTCCATAGAATAGAATACAGCTTTCTCTTCGTGCATTCCTAGAGAGGACGCACGAGAATTATCAGTCTCCGAATCTATGTGTGACATCCTTTCCCCTCTTTTCTGCCTCTAGTCTGAACACTTTTGAGCACATTCAACAGTAATGTATTTTAACTTCTTATACTCTAAAATATACAAACACATGAACACACACATAGGCACACACACTCTCCATACTTTAGGCATTCAACATCTCCCAATTCAATGTCTGTATATAACACTACTATTAAATCCATATCTGATTTTCACTGAGAATTCTAGAGGAAATCTTGGCTGTTTTATCTGTTAATTTATTACACTAAAACCCTATTCTATAGTTTTTCTCTATATATTTGCACATTAAGACACCAGCAACACACTCAGCCCTTTTAAGATCACTTCTTTGGAGGATAAATGCATTTAAAATTTACTTCTTGATAAATCTAAGCAGGAAATAACTACAATTTGAATATTATATGCTAGTGTGATAACAAATTCCATTTTTATTGTATAGTATTAGCGGTGTTTAAAAATTTAGATAATAAACTGAAAGGAAATTCAGATCCAAGAAAGTTGTTTTTAAATTCGTTAACATGCTGTCTTTAATTTACACAATGATAAACTGAGGTGTGCCTCGAACCATGGGGCTGCATTGCTTCTGAGTGTCTTTTGGGAGGTCGCTGCTGGAGAGATTGGTATTTAAATCACCAGGTTGAACAAAATGGTCACCCTTGTCAAATTGGGGCTACAGCATTCAACATGCTGAAGGAGCCCCCTCCAACAGAACAAAAGGAAGAGGAAGAATTTATTTCCCTTCTGAATTGCTCAAACCCCTTGCCCTGATATTGGGCATGGCCTCAGTTCTCCTGGTTCTGGGCCTTTGAACGTGGTGGTGATCTTTTCTATCAGCTGCTATGACACAATGGTTTTTCTGGTTCTCCATCACACTTATGTTTGATTTGTGATCCCACATTCTTATGGTAAGCCCTAATCAGTATACAAAATCACTTTTATAAAAGACCTTAGAAGAATACTTACATGAGTATATTAGTGTATATCCAACATATGATGTCTTCTTAAAACCACCAAATTCTAAAGTCATATAAAATACAGCAGGAAAAAAAATCAAGTAACAACATTATTGATATTGGGACACGGGAAGCATGTACCAAAAGAGAAATAAGAAATATGAGTTAACGTGGTGAACCAAAGCTTACATATTTGTTACGAAAGAACTTTGAAGATATTTATTGGATTAAACCCTTATTAGATTTTAAAACTTCTTTTTTTGTATGTTGGTGCTTTCTAGAGAACTAAGCACTGTTTAATACTTTGAGGATTGGGTGTAGTATACACAATTAGCATAAGAAAACCTTTCATACAACATGCTATGGTAGGTTCCTGAGACTAATGCAATCAATAAGCCAAACAGAAGATAGTCAGTTCTCTGAGCTCCTTTGTCATTACCAGGAAGATTAAGTGCCAATGGCTTTGAAGGATTTGCTTCTTTCTAAAGTGCAAATTACAACTATAAACAGAGCTGAAACAATTCCCCTTTGAATGAAAAAGAAATCTGAAGTCAACATAAAATAACAAATAACAGGACTCTGTTCTAAATTTGAAGATTTTTTTTTTTCTAGAGCGAATCACTAACAACCTTTAAAAGGCCATAGACAATGAGGCTTGATTTTCAAAATTAATAAAACTCACAGAAACAACAACAACAAAACCATATAAATGAAAAGCAAACAAAAATGGAGATATTGTAAGAGGAGTAACAAGCCAGGGTCTACTGAAAGCAAAATTCATTGTCAGAACATTTTCTTCTGACTTCAGTATTTACATAAACATAAAAATCTTCACCTTTAGTCCCAACAATAAAGTTGCATGAAAGGTGATAGCATGTAACAATCTTATCCAAATTCAATATTATAATTATTACCTATAATGTTAAAAATCCCCAGTTTTGATTTGTATGGAAAATCTTTCTTTTTATTTCTCATGAATTATAAGCTCATCTATATTCTGACAACTGAAAATGTCAATTTATTGTTTGTTAAAGCTCAAAGATATTATGACCAATGAGAATCTCTGATTTTTTTCATCCCCCTAAATGCATCTCTCCCAAACTTTTCATCATATTTGAAGATAAGAACCATGTTTTCAGTTGCACAGGCTAAAAATCTTGGAACTGTTGTGACACATCCATTTCTCACATCCTGTAGAATCAGATTATTTACTTTTCAACCCATCCAATTTTACTACCTTGATCCAAGACCCAGTTATTTACCAATCAGATTATTATAATAGCCCTCTAATGAGCTGTGAAACTTAGATTTTCATATCCCAACAGTCTCTCTCAAAAGAATAGTAATTACAAGAATTTATTTATATATTAAGTAGATAATATGCATCAGAATATTCATGCAATTATATAATTAATATTTATTACATAAACCAGGTAATAATTATTATTCTGTAAAGATTCTCTCTCTTTCTTTTTCTCTCTCTACCTCTATCTATCTCTATCTCTAGCTTCTTCAATGGGTTTTTCAAGAGTCTTCATGGTTTCTTTGGACTGAACAATTTTCTATAGTGCTCTTCACTCAAATACCGTTAAGACATATTCTCTGACTTCCCTCAAACTTTTAATATTACCTAATCAATCAAATCTATCCTTACCACTATAATTAGAATATATCAAAATATGTGCTGGGAATATCATTAACTAATCAAGAAAAAAGAGAGAGTACAAAAATATTCAGAATATTAGCATAGAGTGAGTAGCTAGGGAGCATAACAATCAAAGAAATTATTAATGAGGCAGAGTAGCTTTATCTACTTTCAGTCCACCACATTTGTCAGTCAGATATATATCTATGGGACCAAAGTTGATCAGTCACAAAATTTGCGTTTTACCATTTGCTCTTCCAGAACCCAAGATACCAGCCACTGTGATTTGAAAAACTCATTACTTTCTTGATTTGTAAATTCCTTTAATTTATGTTATCTTCAATTATAATAGCTGAATGTGCTTATGTGGGTACGTGAGGATACCAGAGGATTCTAACAGATAATCCTAAGCTAGAGTAACAGGCAATAGGCTGTTATGAGTCACTGGACATGGGTGCTAGGGAACAACATTAGGTCAAAAACAAACAAACAAACAAACCAAAAACAAAAAAACCAAACAAAAACAGTATATGCTGTTAACTTCTCTATATCTCCATCCCTATTTCCTTGGATTTTAATATTATTTTATTAATTCTGTGTATTTGAAAGCTATAAACTAATGAAATGTTATTGTTTCATTTCTATTTGTTTTTATACAAAAGGAATCACAGGGGCCAGCAAGATGCCTTGGTGAGCAAAAGAGCTTGCTCTACAATCTGATAACCTGAGTTCAATCCTTAGATCCCACATTGGAAGGAGAGTCCTAACTATTGAGTATTGTTCTCTAACCTCTAAATGTACTTTGACATAAATGCACCTTCCTAATAAAAATAAGTAAAAGGGGAAAACAGCGAAAGCTATCATAATACGTGTGATTTTAGACATGCCAGTATTTAGTACTGTATTTCTAAAATATTTTATCTTTCACCACAGTCTGTATTTTTAACAATGTTGGATGATGTCCATATTCCATGTTCTAGACATCCACTTGCCTGTGATATGAATTCTGCACGTAATCTCTTATGAGAAGTGGTACTTCTGTTTATAGCTCTTTTTATATACATTATCTACCTCTCTTATCTCATATAGTCAGGACTATTATTTCATTCATAATTCATCAGAAATTTGATACCTTCAGAATTTTAAGCTGCTGTCACAGTCTTATCATGCCTGATTGGCTACTTTAGCTACATTCTATTCCTTCTTCTTCTAAAGGAGTCTCCAAAAGCTGCCAGAGAAACTGTGGCATCTCTCTACCAGGCATACACCTTTACTGCTAAGACACTGACTGAAGAACCTGTCCTCATCCCCTGTCACATTCATATTTGATTTGTAGCTGCTAGGAACTTGGCTTGGAATTGATTGGATAAGAAAAAGGTGAACTGTAGCTTAGCTTCTAGCCCTATCTACTTGAAACCTGAAAAGCAATTTTTTAAGTCAAATGATATGTTTGTTCTTTTTTTGTTACTAAATATTGTTTACACTATAAATCAGTTATATTATTTTCTAGGATATTTACTGAGAGTACAAAATAACCTATTTACAAATGACCTTTGGAATATAACCTGTTTATGAGTTGATGATTCTGAATGGTGCATCTCAAAGCTAAATGCAAATAGTTTTTCATTATCTGCTGCTATGGATCATCTGCCTCATTGCTTCTCTTCATTAGCACAGATAATAGAGACCTAACTAAATTACTGCTTTCAAGCATGCCCGTTATGTTTTTTTTTTTCTTTTTCTTTCTTTTTTTTTTTCTCTGTGACACAAGTTTTCTTGGGTCTCTAAACATCATCTTCAGTTTGCTATTTAGTTCCTGTTTTTTTGAATATTTTGTAGGGTCTAATATAACTAGAGTCCTCTAAAATATGACAGTAAACAACAAAGCCAGGAGAAGTTTGCTCTTTTAATGAGAAGACATTTACTAAAACCTAAGGGGGCCATCAGGAACTGCAGAGTACTTAGAAACCGAGTATGATTTTAAGACGTTTTATTATATGTCTGCTAAAAACCCATCACATAGAAAGCATTCTTACAGATACCAGAATCACCAGCATGGATAGTTCATTAACAATGAAGCTTACACTGTGTACAGAGGGATTACAATAAATATTTCAGAGAGCAGAACATACAAGATAGTACATGTAACCTGTTCATGTTATAGAGAGGTGATATAAATCATGAGGAGAGGTTCTTTTAGTCACAATGACTGGGGAAGTCTGTGGGGAGAAAGAAGTACTTTGAATGAGATGGCACCGGCCCTGTGGAGAGTTAGATAAAAGTTCTCCAGACAGAGTATAAGAAGCAGGAAGGATCCAGGAAAAGTTTTCTATGCTGGCAGAAACAAACAAACAAACAAAAATTAAAAAAAAAGAACAACTGAGACTTTAACTGAGGAAGTTCCTTTTCCTTTTCTTTTCCTCCATGTTTAACTGTAAACAATAATAATATTTTGCAGTAAGATGATGTTGTATAGCAATTTTCTCTGAGGTTAAATTTTTTCACCTTGGATGGAAGCTCATTAAAACACAGGATGTTTACAGGGATATATAACAAGATGTTCTAAGAGAGGTGAAAATCTTACCTGTAGGGAAGCTCATTAAGACAGAACAGAAACTCAAAATAGCTTCAGGAATTCCCTGAAACTGACAAGAATCACTATGCCCCTCTCTACCTCAGAGCATATAAGCAGGAAGAATTCTAAAGAGACACTCAAATAAAGAGAATTACCTAGAAGACTCTCAGACAAGCTGAGCAGCCTTCGGGGAAGACTCTGAGGCAAGCTGAGCTGCCTGGAAGAGGTTCAAATAGAGAGAACTGGAAAATACACTCTGTAATCTTTTGAACTGCTTGCAACTTGTATAGCATACTACAGGTTTCCAGCCTTTTTGAACCACCACCCATATGGGCTTTTGCGATGCAGCTTATTTGAGTCATATTCCTATTTGTAACACCAATAAAACGATTCAT
>JAQQSO010001848.1:0-14893 GCA_028658305.1 Pachyuromys duprasi
AAAACGACTCTGAGATTTCACCTTACACGCACCAGAATAGCTAAGATCAAAAACTCTAGTGACAATGCTTGCTGGAGAGGTTGTGGAGAAAGAGGACCCCTCCTCCATTGCTGGTGGGAATGCAAACTTGTACAACCACCCACTGATCTTCTAAACACTCAGCGGATCAGATGATTTTATTCTCTCCATCGTGCTCTAGGAGTAAAGCGGAAGAAGGCAGGTAGCCCAATCAAGACCACTCAAATATATAATGAGCCAGTCACTTCTCCATCCTCTACTGACTCCAAGTTTTAAGGGAGATGTGTATTCTAACTGCTCTTCTGGAACTGGTGTGTCTATTGCTTCTTAATCCCTAAGTCTGGGGAGATGGTTTATCTGATAGGCAAATAAAGTACATTATTTCACTGTATCTTCAAGACCAAAATACAGGAGATTGGACATGTACTGAGGTTATACTTGTAGTCAAGCATGCTCAGCATACATACAATTAATATGAGGGTGTTATTTGTTTTAATCAATGATAGACACTGATGCCCTCAATACCTCAGATACCAGGGATGGTCCAAGAAGCAATACAATGGAAATCACAGCTCTAAAGCAGCTGATTTCTGAATTCATGACAGAGGCAGCCCTTATTCACCTTACTCAGTTACCTGCTCTCTAATGCCCTTGGAGATGTGGCCTTGCCAGGCCAAAGAGGAAGAGGATCCAGGCAGTCCTGAGAGACTTGATAAGCAAGGGTCAGATGGCATAGAAGATAACTCCCCCTTTCATTGGACTAGGAGAAGGAGATAGGGGGGAAGAGGAAAGCAGGGTAGGATCTGGAAGAGATGGGGGAGGGGCTACAACTAGCATATAAAATGAATAAACTGTAATAAAAAACATTTTAAAAAGAGGGTTATTTCCAATCAAGGACTATGTACCAATCTTCATCTTATTTATTGTTTAAGTGTTCTCCAGATGGGCCTTGAACTCACCATACAACTGAGAATGATCTTTAACTTTGTGATCCACCTACCCTCACCTCATTAGTGCTGGGTTGATGGACATATACTACCATATTAGGTTTATGAGGTGCTGGTTGTTTGAACATAGAAGTTCATGAATTTCAGAATTTCATGAATACTAGACTATCACTCTATCAACTGAGATACAGCCTCATCCAACATTTAAAAATGACATATATTCTAGTTGATATATGGTTGTGTTTTTTTCTCATTTAAACAGCAACCACAATAGTTTGGTTAAAATGTTGACCATTTCTCTGATATTCATTGCATTAGCTAAATAGGAAAATCTAGATACTACTGAATCCTCAAGGAAAGCGAGGAAGTTTTGGTTTTGAACAGATTCTATATCTATTCTCTATATAGAATTCTGATTGATGATGACCAACATGGTGTTTCAAGAATGTTGTGTGACTTCCAACAACTTTTCATACAAGGCATGGTTAGCTCATTTAAGGTGATCGAGAACTAGGATATACTATTAAACTTTGGGAATGGGCAAGAGATGACTTTCATAGTTACACTGTCTCTTTTACAGATTCAGCCAGATAGCAGACTTTAGTCTGAGGGTGTTATTGTCCACATCAAGTTTCCCTAGCCATCTTATTTTAAGGTTGCCCTATCCCTGCTAGGAGGCCTAGAAGATGACATAGTGATCAAGGAAAGTGGACACCTTAATGTTTTTGTAAATCAAGAACCAGGGAATGTCATCACTGCAAACATTAGATCTTCTAGCCTGCTCTGTTGTGTTCTGCATTGACCAGTTTTATTGAACTGAGTTCATTGGCTAATGGGCTACCCAAGAGCTATGTCTGAACCATGGAAGCAAACCCTGTAGAAACAGCCTTTTGTCTCGGTCTAACACTTTTAAATGTTTCCTAGTGTCTAGGAACACTCTCACCATATTCTTGAAGACCTTCAGAAATGACCATAGACTGTTGTTCCCAGGCCCTTAAAAGAATCCTTTATTCCTGAAGGCTGAGCTGCATTCTCCAAAAAACAGCCTAGAGAAGCTCTCCCTGACCTAGATTCACTAGGACTTAAGCAAGGATATCAAAAGCCCATGTTTCTTTCTGATATGTCATGAAAAATAGGGTGCTCTTACCAGAACACAGTGGTGCTCAGATTCACAGCCAGCCCCAAGGGGGTAACCACAGGCTGAGATCCCTGCTAACCTGCAACTGACCTGCAGCAAAGCTGTGAAGCCCTCTTCCCTTGTGGTCCCTTTTCTCTTTTTCTCTTCCTTTGCCATGTACAATGCTTTTTAAAAGTCAAGGCTTACAGCTTAGGCTAACCTTGAACTCCTTATGTAGCTCAGGCTACACTTAAACCTACAGGATGTGATATCTATGAAGTTTTGGATTTTCTTCTGGCCCTAGCTAAATGGCATTCTCAAAATTAAGCTCCCTTGATCTAGATTTTCCTGAGTCAATGTCACCATAGGACAGTTGCTTCCCACATTACTTCATAGATCTCTCCAGTGGCTTTGCTACCTCTGTTCTGTACTTAAACTCACCACTAGAGCCTGAAATAATTTCCCAGGGTTTTCTCACCTGCTAACATGCTAATTTACTTTCTAGGAGGTCTGAAATACATATCTAGGCCTTACCTCTAACATCACATTAGTCTAATATCCAACCTGTGGGTTGTGAGACAGGCACTCTGTGAAGAATATTGGAAAGATATCCCATTGGTGAGCACTGAGAACACAGCTTGGGGAGATATAGAGACTGTTTCTAGTCCCTGTATGGAAGAGGATACCATAGAAAGGCCCACAGTTTTCTATGGATCCTGTCTCTTCTATAAGACAAATAGGCTCTGTTCTACAGAAATTGCTTACTCTACTACCAATGAAAACAGAAAGATGTGACATCTTCTACATGCCCTATTTCTGCTCTGTTTTTCTTCAAGAAGCTGGTAGTCTACTGGGAAGTCCCTGTTAAATATAGAGGGCTCACATCCAAAGAGAACCACCTGTACCACTTCTGGTTTCCTGGAGTTCCAGGTACTGTTTATATTCATGGCCACTTCCTACATGGAAACTGGAGAAAAAACAACCAGGTGAAGACTTAGCCTCTTAGTTAAGTGTCAGCTCTCATGACTGAACCCTCATGAACAAAGCTATTTGTGGACTTCATGCAGCTCTTACACTTTCATATTTTCACCTACTAAAAGAATCAAGTAGGCCATCTGAGAGGGAATCTGTACAGACCCTGACATTCTCCATATGGTGATTGCTATGCAAAGAAAGCACATCATTGATAGTGAATGTGTGGGTTAGTTTTGATAACTTGACACAGACTGTTGTCCTCTTTGGGAGAGAGAACTTTGGATGAGGAATTGCCTTCATCAGATTGATCTGTAGTCAAGTCTTGATTGATGTAGGAAGGCTCAGCCCACTAGGCAGTGCCTTCCCTGGACAGGTGCTCCTGGGATGCATGATTAATGGTTCCAGAGTGTTGTCACATATTACTTACCCTATTATAAGTTAGGAAATCTTTGTCTGATCTCTGAGTCAGGGGCTATATTATGGCAAATTTGTAGATGAGGATGCTAGGCTGAGTCTTCATCTTCGGGAATTTTCAGCTAACTTTGGACAAACCTACCATGCTTATAATTCAGATTAGGGTACCCTTCCCTCCTGATCCATCACTCACGGTACAAAAGAAAGCAGAAAGGACTTCCAAGTCGGTTTTGATGGACAATGGCTTCAGTCATAGCACCTCTGAGGCATCTGCCTCCTCTGTTTTCATATGCTCTTCTTTAGGTTTGAAGCTCAAGTGCTCGAACCCAATATGGGTTCTAAGGTCTTGGTTCAATCCTTTTCCATCTCTGGCCCACTGATTGTCAGAGCTGGAGGGAAATGTACAAACATCTCATTCAGCTCTGTCTGGGGCTGCAAAAATCCCATGAACTCAAACTCCAATTCAGCACCATGGACAGGACCAAAGGCTGCCTTCTTGTCTTAGCATTTTGTTCCCAGCCTAAAAGACTACTTGAGGGCACATAAGCAGCTAAATTTATTTTCCTTCAAACCCTTTAATTACTGTAAAAATAGAAGGCACTCAGCCACAGTTATCCAACTCAATAACCATGAATAATGTGCATTAATGCACAGGCTAAGAATAGGAGATGGGACACTATTAAGCAAGCCATGAGCAACCAAGATTGAGGGTAAACTGTATGAAAACTTTGAAAAGATATTTTTCAACACACACATAATATCTTTAGACATGGATGCCTCATTATTCATTAGATATGTTTGAGATTCCTGGACCAGCAGTCTAGACATCATCAGGATTGCAATTTGGGAGCTAGACCCACCAATATGCTGTGACAAGTCACCCCATGGAAAATCTAGAATGTAATATGGTGATATAACATACAACTCCACAGTCACCAAATCAGCAAGTGATGGCTGGCCAGTTACTTACAGCTTGTAGAACTTTGCCCTGTCATTGGTAGTATCTCCATTGCACTGCAGTGAATAGGCTAGACTGTCTACTCCACGCCAGCTATTTCACATGTAATTATAATTTCTTTTCCAGTGTATGGGTCCCAAGCCCTTATTGAAGAGGCAGAGAGTCTTTAAGAAAGATTTTTATGAATTTGTACATTTATTATTCCCCCTGCAATCCAATACAGTAATGGGCCAGGTGACTTTCACTGTTCACTATGGCTCCGAAGCTTATTTGAATCTCCATTTCAAACAGAGCTTCACAGTAGAAAACATGAGAGGCATAGCCCAGATTCTTTATCAAAGTCCCTTTGCTTGCAGGCTGTTCTAATTCAGAGAGGAGATGCTGACATCACAGATGGCACCTCTCCAAGCACAGTCTACAGGAATACCTGCAGCACCACTGCAACTGTCTGCTAGGCAGACAAGCGGCTGAACAAACCCTACAATTAGACCTTGGGTGGAGTAGAGGCACTACCATGCCTACCCCTCTCCAACCCCAACCCAAGTGAGATGACCCCTGAAACAGTTCTCCTTCCGGAGCTTGGCAGATTCCCTACTACTCTCAGAAGGACCTCGTGTTTTCCAGGATGGTCTACACCCCACATTCACTGAGCTAAAGTCATCGGGCAGCTTCTAAATGGAGGTTGCAGAGATTTTTTTTCTCTTGTACTCCAGGAGTATTTGGCAATGTCTGGGACTCACTGGATTTAAAAGTAGGAATGAATAACATAGAGTAATTGCCTAGCCTGTGAGGAGGGTTCAATTCCATGAAAAATGCATTGGTGGGAGGTCAGGGATGCTGCTTAACACAATGAAATACATAAGGCAGCCCCAACAAAGAGTTATCCAACCCAAATTAACAGTGCTGGGATCAATAATTCAGAACTTAAGCATCTCTTCCCAGAAACCACTTGGATTTAGTTCCCTTCCCACAAAGGATTTAAATGACAGGTAGCACAGAAGACATAGGATATTGGGGCACTTATATCCCTTTATTTTTTGAATTACAGTTCACCAGGCCCTGTGTTCCCTGTACTAGATTCAGAGTGGGAGGAGAGACAACCTACCATGTAGGAATCAGTACTACATCCTCTTTTCACTAAAATTATTTTATTGGAACTATATGTTCATGTGGCTTCTTGTGCCCAAGAATACCAAGTATTATTAGATCCTGTGGAGCTGGAGTGACAGGCAGTTGTGAGCCACCCAGTGTGAGTGCTAAAGATTAACCTTTGGTTCTTTGCAAGAGCAGCACACTCTATTAAACACTGACCATCTCTCCAGACTACTCTTCATACTTCTTAACCTGATACCTAGAGCCTTGGTTTTATCATGGTAACTAATGAACAGAACAATGTATCTTCTCTGTTCTATGCAGCTTCTTACAGAAGTTTGACACACAGCGGATACTCAAGAAATACCAGTGCAACCAGACTTGCATCTGGAATACAAATGGTTTTTGCTTTTCTGATACAAACATATAGCTTTAAAGACACATGGCACCCTGGGTAAAAGGTGGGAACATTGTGGGCAAGGGAAGCAAAGAGGGTGCCCAGTGCTTCTCGGGTAACTGTCTTTCGGTTGATGCCTGTGTTTCTCTTGAGCCTTTCAGTTATGAAAGCTTACCTAACTACTGGCAGCAACATCTACAAATAGTAAGGATGTTGCCACTTTACCTCTGTCTTGGAGATATTAAATAATACTTGGGAATCAGACATGGAAACTTCAGCAGCCTTGGACTTGGTGATACACTTCTTTCTGAAGCGGTTGGTCACATTACATCCTCAGTCTGGAAGCAGAGAGAGATGAATGCTGAGGCTCAGCTAACTCTCTCCTTTACAGTCTAGGACCTCAGGCCATGGGATGGCATCACGCACATCAGGGTAGGTCTTCCCACCCCAGTATACCCTATCTAGATGCTCAGACCTATTCAGAGGCTTGTCTCCCAGGGCATCCAAAATCCTGTACTGTTGAGGATACTAACAGGCACACTTGAATTTAGGATAAATGTACCCAGATCCATAGTTGTCTGAGATCTGAGGGACAGGAACAAACATCCTCACTTTACTGACAGTATGCATTTCCATACACCATTCCTTGACTTGAGCCTTGCATGGCCTTTCCTCTACTGTGTCTTCAGCCCACTTGCATATGTCTTCCTGTTAAAACCACTGTCCTAAGCCATGGAATCCTCATGCACTGTACATGCTGCACTGTGTGGATGCCATTTTTGTTTTAAAGCATTCTGAGAAGCCACAAGAAAGAATCCCTTTGGGAACACAGCACAGCTCTGGCTACTTTTTCCACTCAGAGCTTCTTCACCCCACTGGTTATCTGCCAGCTTTCTGGGCCTTGCAAAAAATGAAGCAAATAATAAAAGACAACAGACTTGTAGTTACACAGGTTCCAGTGCTGTCTACTGCCAAGCCAATGAACTCGGTAAGCTATGTTTACTTGCTTGCTGGATTTATTTTTCAGTGTCATGGGTATATAGTGAGAATATAAATGTAATGTAAATGAGAGTATAAAGACCATACAAAACTTTATTTATTGCCATGTACTTATGGTGGAAATGCTAGAAAAAAAAAACAAAAAACAAAAACACTGAGTTTTGGTAGCTTCAGCATCTACCCAAATATGGGTGGGTAGTTTGCTGCCTTTCTTTTCTTTTCCTTTCTTTTAAATCTCTGTTCTGAGGTATCATGCTTGCCCCTCACTTCCTGGTGAGCCACAAAGGACTCTTATTCTAAAATTCAAATTCTCTGAGGCATCCCGTAGCCTCTTGTATGAAATAAGCTACCATGATGAGAGTGATTTAAAAACAAACAAACAAAAACAAAAAAACAGCTGTTTCTATGAATTATCCCAATTTTTTTCTAAAACTTAAGCCTACATAATCCTCGTGGAGAGCCTTTCAAGTGGGTTCTGTTGACACCCATGTTATTTATTAGGACACTGTCAGAAAGGGTTAACTTTGGCAGTGAGACGGGTACAGCAAGCCTAACTAAGTGCTCAGGAGGCACAAACATATGCTTATAAAGCCCTGGACTGTCCATCTCCAGGGACCATTAATCTTTGGGAGCCCTGTCACCAATTCAAATCTGAGCATAAACACCTGCCCCAGAAGAGGCCTCCCAACATTCTGGAGCTGTGCCTCACCTGGTCTTCACACTGCACAGTTAAAATAAGCTTGTGTCTTTGTGTTGTATTGTGGTGAAAAATCTTTAAAATGTTTAGAGATCCTTATATATTTTTTTAAAAATCTTCATTTTCATGTCAGCATAAGACAGGACAGTCCCAAGTCATGCTATCTTTATAAATTAGTACTTTCAGTGGTGTGCACATCCTCCTTAGGTGCAAGCATCTGCAACTCTGTACTCTGCTCATGGGTTTCTTTTATAATTGCGTATCTCCACCATCCTGTCTCCTATTCTAATTTTAAATGGCTGCCTAATCGTCCATCTGGCTGGTAGTTCTATTTATCACTAGCCTACTTTCACCTTTTGTGTTCTTTGAAAACTCCTTAATAATTTCTGCCTGTGCTTTCATTACTTCTGAATTATTGCTTATATTATTGGCTTAAAATAATTTGGCAGGGGACAGAACTGTCATACTGTCACCCTCGGGATACTTTCCTTGCTGTCCTTCTGAGGTAAACTGAACCTGCACGGTTTCCTGTTTACCCCTGAGGTCTCTGCTTATGCAATTCAGACCTTGATGTGCCCTGTGGATTGGGTGTGGCTATTAGAACCATTAACTTCTTTGCTATCCATAAAGCAAGCCCGGAATGGTAATGAGGACACTGCATGACTAGTTTAGAGGAATACAAAATAGCTCAAAAGAGAAAAATGTTTAATGTTCTCCCCACAAAGAAATAATAACTGCTAGAGGTGGATATGCTAATTACCCTGATTTATTAGACTCTGCCTACATGTATAAAACATCACACAATACCCCATAATGTGCACAATTACTGTGCATCAACTAAAAGGTCTTAAAATTTTAAACATTCAGTGTCAATGCAGCAACTGAAAACCATTATTTTCTAGCTCTGCTATTTCTCTGCTTTGGGTTTTTTGAGCTAGGGAATAAAGCACAGATGGTAGAGAGCTGCCAGCTTCCACCTTTAGCAGCTAGCTAACATCTATGCAAAGAACAATAACCACAATCTTTTTGGATTCTAGAAAATTCGTGTAACAGAAAAAGGTTGCTTTCTAAAATGCAGATGTACTATGTATCAGAAAACTCTAGAGGTACTTCAATGTGCATTCTTCTTTAATCATTACACAGCCCTGAGCAAAGGCAAGAAATGGCAGCTAATCTCACAAGTCAACAACACACTTGCTCTGTCCAACCCCATGTTTGCTGAGCCCCTGCTCCTTTCTCCAGGAGCTCCCACCTAAAAGCAAAACAGCCCAGAGAGCCTTAGAAAGCTTGCCTACATCTATGCAGGAACAGCCAGTGCACAGGGCTTCCAGACACCAGAGGGCACTGTGTGGCCAGAAGTGGTGGCTGCCTGGCTCTGCAGCTGCCTCCAAGCCCAGATCTGAGAGGCCTCGGATTCATGGAAACAGCTTGGTGAAGACAGCGCAATTTAGAAAAACAAAACCAGCCCACACCTTTTCCCACTCATGGCTTTTATAGTCCATCAAAATCCTCCATCCACTGTGCTCTGCAGCAGTGTGACTCAGCTACCCATCATACAGATAAGCCCAGTGTCCACCTGAGCTTGTTTTCATAACGAAGCTCACAAGGATCGTCATCTTTGTGAAGCTGAACACTGTAATCACTACAGCAACCTCAGAGAGAGTCACCATGACACCGGCTTGATCTGTGCTGGGCCCTGGGCTTTCCATCCTTTCTACATCCGTGTTGATGCCAATCATACTTCTATCTTGTAGGAAAGGATCTGGGCTTCAAAATAGCTAAGCTCTGAACCTGAATGGGAAGCCAGTGTGTGTTGTTAAGTCTGTTTGACATTTGAGTCTAATCTCTCAGCAGAATCCAGATACCTTCTGATTATCCGATCACCTTGAGTTTACAGGAAGTCTGACTAATATGATCATGCATTCTTCAAATATTCACCTACTGTGTACCCACAAGTCTCTGAATATACAAATCTTACCCCAGGTCATTTTTGACAACAGGACAAACAGGAAAGAAAATAACTCCAAATGGCAGCCAATGAGAGAAGAAAGTGGTCAAAACTAACAGGATGACCAAGAATCATACGATGGAAAAAAAAATAATGAAGCTTGAAAAAAAGCAGCCCTTTATCACCAGCTCTGTCCAGACCTATCAACCTCTTCTCTACCTGTTCCCCAGCTTAGACCACAGGGGGCTTTAGAGAAGTGTAATCTTGTCTGCATCAAAATGTTGGGTCAGATTTCCCCTGGGATTGTGGATGGATATTCCTATGGCTGTGAGCCCTAAACCCAGGGGCTAGTTTCTGGGCTACCATTTAAGAAGCCCAAGCAAATATGCCTGAAGGGCGAATAAAGACATTAGCCAAAGACTCTATATTGCATCTTGGCTTCGGAGGGAGCAGGAGGACTGAATCCGCATCCTGCTGTCCCACCTTTAAGTCATCCCTGCCACTCACTTCCTCTAAATCTTAGGGCTGTTTATACTTTGAAAGCGATAATGTGATTCAGCAGGCTTTCTGACTTACTCTTAGTTTACCAGCAATCAACTGCTCTGCTATGTAGGCTGTTCCGAGGCCCATCATCTACAAACCTCTAAGTCTAATATTTTTATTGATTATTTGGAAATCTCACACTGTGAAGCCAGATCATACCCATTTCCCAGTCCTCTACCCCTCTACCCTTGTGACCTTCTCCCCCCCCCAAAAAAAAACGGAATGAAAAAAAAGTCCAAAGGATGTTGCTCACATGCTCACTGGAGCATGGTCAAACTCCCAGTGGTTAGCTGAAGAAAACAAAGTCTTTCCCCACCTGCACCCCCACTGGAAGCCATCAATTGTAGAGAGCGACTTCAGTATCCTTATCACAATTTTAAGAGTTCTCTTCAATATTGGGGGTGGGGGGTTCATATGGGCTATGTCCCTCTTAACTGAGTCTGCAGTCATCACTCCATGGCAAAATTAGCTTCTTTGCCCTTCACCATAAGTGGAAGCAGAGATCACAGACTACCACATGGCCTCCAGCATCAGCACATGACTCAGACCTCAGCCTCGTCCCCAGGGACAGTACAGACCACAGAAATCAACACGGCCCTCCGCTACTCCGCAATAGCCTGCTCCTTGAAGGGTAGCCTTTCAGAGCATTGGTAGAAAAACCAGACCATACATCATACCTTATGTCACTTTAGCATAGGACAGTCACAACTATAATTAGCAAAATATGGGTTGCTAACAGAAAACAAACCTCTAAACAATTCTTTTGGGTGCCAAATGCCATCCTGGTAGACTTCTTCAGTGCGTAGCAACTGGATTGGAGAGACATCCAGCAAAGGAGCTCATTATAAGTCCCCTCCATGAGTCATTGCTGCTCAATACCTCCCTGCCTGGGGTGAGGGTGGACAAGACTGATCAATGAGACTGGACTGGGGGTGGAATGGTCATTTATACATCTG
This sequence comes from Pachyuromys duprasi, assembly GCA_028658305.1. Classification (NCBI taxonomy): domain Eukaryota; kingdom Metazoa; phylum Chordata; class Mammalia; order Rodentia; family Muridae; genus Pachyuromys; species Pachyuromys duprasi. Next base: position 11,062 of record JAQQSO010001848.1, read on the forward strand.
TATAAAGATGAAGAGGTTGAACAAGATGAAGCACAAAGCCCACCTCCATCCCTAGCTGGGGAAATAGGAAATTTGGTAGAGGCCCAGAGAGAAGCGTGACTCACCCCAAATCATCAACTAAGAATGTCCTACAGAGCTTAGGATTAAACCTGGCTTTGAAGTGAGTACAAAGTACCAGGGAGAACAGCAGTGGGCCCTGGGATAAAAGCACCAGGAGTCATGTCCTGACAACTTGAATAGTGTGTGTTTTAAATGCAGAGGTGCAGAGGTGGCACCTTATTGGTGGATTTTTGTGTTTTGAATGTGGTAACAAGGTGAAACTGGGATGACTACAGAGTTGGTCTGAAGAATGAGGAAAATAGGAAGGAAATGAACAATGAGTAGAGGCACCTATGTGTATCAGAAGGGAAGAGCCTGCCCCACACTACAGCCATTAAGGCAAGGAAAGAGCAGAGTGGAGAATTAAAGGCCAGAGAGGCAGGTATCAGTGTGTCCATTAGTCTGTTTTCTTCCCCAGGAACAGCAATACCTCATGCCCTGAGCTCAGGACAACATCGATCTCCCTACTTAGTATCCTGTGTACTGAATCAAAAACTCACACCTATCGGAGGCCCTGCGTACAGCAGTGGGAGTTCCATTATCACTTCCTCACAGTAATCACTCATCTCTGGACACTAACAGTCTAGATGATCTGTGCTTAAACTCAGTGTACAGTGTCTGATTAGTCTTCATTTTGGATGAACTAAACTCAAAAGTTATTTTTTTTAAATCTGGGATCAAAGAGTAAGAAATAGTCTTGCTTCTATCATGTCTGACTCCAAAAGCCTGACACTACTGTCTCAGACCTCATGTACAGCCTTACCATGTAGTGCTCTTATATGTGAGCATGGAAACACAGCATGTTTATGAAACAAATGGGAAGTTCAAATACCAGCTCTCACCATGAGCTAAATGTTAAAATCTTATATTTTCTTACAGTCTGCTCTCTCTCTCTCTCTCTCTTTCTCTCTTCCTTTCTCCTCCTCCCTCTTGCTCGCTCTCTCTGTCTCTCTGTCTATGGGTGTGTCTCTGGGTCTGTCTCTTATGTACGAATCTGTCTGTTTCTATATGTCTTTCTCTCTGAGTTTGTTTTTCTATATCTCTTTGTGTGTGTGTGTGTGTGTTTCTTAGTATGTGTGTATATGTCTGTCTCGCTCTGTGTCTGTCTCATGCATGTGTCTGTTTGTTTCTGCATGGCTTCCTCTGTGTGTGTGTGTCTGTCTGTCTGTCTTGTCTTATCCATCTGTCTGTCTCTAATCCCTTCCTTATGGACTGTTTTCCATCTGCTTTGTAAGGTGAATATATTGTCTGCATCCTGCTTATCATTAATTGTGTTACCAAAAAGCATTTAAAATCAGTGTATGCTAGTTCATTATTTGTAGATGCAACTGAGCGTATCTCTGGCTCCCTCACTGCAGCTTATTTTCCTTGTTTCTAGTTTCACAAATTGCAGCACAACAAACACTTGTGCATGTCAATATTTTGTGTATAGTGATGGCCCTTTTCTAGAGTTAGTAACTGAACTTCCATGGACTCAATCCCAGGCTGCAGGTATTCCCTGCCTCTGACAGCTCTGGCGATAGGAGAGCACTGTTGGAACAGCCCAGCAGCCACCTGCTTCTCCCTAAAATGTAATAAGGAGACATTTAGTGCACGTACCCTCCATCAGGTGATTAGCTAATGTGAGCATCCCCTACAAAGTAGATATCCCTAGGGGCCTTGAAATCATCTTTCTAAGCTGCCAGCCCTTAATACTGGTAAATTAATCTGGGCAAACACTCTCTGATGAGGCTCACTGCCCATCTTGCTGGTGAGCTGGCTGTGCCAAAGAGGCAATGGCCTGCAGCCTTGACCTCATGCACTAAAGGAAAGCAGACACTGATCATTCTAATGGAGGGAAAGAGGAGAAGTATACCTGGTGAATGTCCATCCCTTGTAAAGTGACACATTTGGTCACAAATATAGGCAGCGCTTAGAATGAGTTGCATGTGCTTCAAGAGACATGCAGCTGGGGACTTGCAGGCTGAGTAGAAAAGACTGAATCTTTTGAATCGCAGGGACCCCTTTGGATCCCCTAAGTGTCTCTTCCATCTCTCTTTGCAGCCAGTCCTGATGCACATGCCTCCACACACATCCCTCCCAATGCCTTCCTAGTTGTCCTCCTGAACGGCATATGGATGGCTCTGCCTCTCCCACCGGAACCCACTACATGCTCACTACCAGAGCTGTCTGTTTAAATAAAACTTAGAAATCGGTACCCAACATTCCCAAATCCCTCAAGCAGCTTCCTTCTGTAGCAGTTATACAGAGCTCCAGTGTGACTTCATTCAAGGCTCCCCTGAAATGGGCTGCAAAGTGCAGTGAGAATTTTGGTTTATTTAATAAACACAGAAATATTATAAGAATGTTTTCACTTTAATCCCAGGTGTGGGGATACGGGGCTGCTTCCTAACAGGTTACCATGATTTGCCTTGTGCTCTAGGAGGAGCATGATTTTGCCAGCTACAGATAGTTTCTGTAATTATGTGATATTTGGAGTTCTGGGGACTTTTCAGAAGGTATATAAATGCTAGGTCCCCAAGAGATGATTGTAGGTTGTTGGTTGATTGTTGTTGCTGGTTGCTTTTGGTCATGGTTTGTTAAATAATCATGGGCAAAGAAGAAATCATATACCCTGACAGCAAAGGTGAATCTTGCCCCAAGGAGCTTGATAGCCCTAATCAGCAGAAAGTAGTCTAATGACCATGTCTCCTCCTTTTCAACTCCTGACTTTATTCAGGGATCTTTCTTTTCCTTTCTGTCATTTTTTTCTCTTTTATCTGGTGTTATGGGGTTGAAAGGTTGGAAGAAAGGGGGTAAAGAAGGATAGAAAAAAGAACACACAAAGTAGCAAAAGACTAGCTACCACCAAGTAGTTTCTCCAACTTCAGTCTCTACTATTTATTAGGAAAATGAAACATGAACTCTGCCATTTGCTCTGAACCACGTATTCTTTAACTCAGCTACTTTTTTATATGTTATTTAAATTTTTTCATTTGTATTTTTAATGTACTTTATTTATATTTATATCAATCACAGGTTAGGTACTTTGCATCCCAGGCATAGCTCCTCTCTCATTCCCTCCCACTCTCCCCAACCCTCCCTCTTTTCCTCCCCGCCCCCTCCAAGTCCACCAATGGGGGAGGACCTCCTCCCCTTCCATCCACCCCAGTTCATCTTGTCTTCTCAGGGCTGGCTGCAATGTCCTCCCCTGGGATCTAGCCAGGCTGTTACTCCCTGGCGTGTATGGGGGAGGATCAAAGAGCCAGCCATCGAGTTCATGACAGAAACAGTCCCTGTTCCTCTTAGTAGGGTCTTCAGTTGGACACCGAGCTACCATGGGCCACATTTGAGCAGGGGTTCTAGGCCATATCCATACATGGTCCTTGGTTGGAGAAACTGTCTCATAAAGACCGCTGTGCCCTGCTCAATTTGCTCTTTGTGGAGCTCTTGTTCTCCCCAAGTCTTACTAACTTCCCCTATTTTTATTATTATTCCCTGCTCTCTGCTGAAGGCTTGGTTGTGAGTCTTAATATCTGCTTTGATACATTGCTATATTGATTCTTTCAGAGGCCCTCTTTGGTATGCTCCTGTCCTGTTGCTTGTTTTCTCCTCCATTCAATGTCCATCCCATTTGTTCATCTAAACGAGCATTGATCATACCAACCTGGGTCCTTCTTCTTGTATATCTTCCCTAGGTGTATAGATTTCAGCATGACCTTCCTATCCTATAGGTCTATATAAGTGAGTATAT
>JAQQSO010001849.1:0-14893 GCA_028658305.1 Pachyuromys duprasi
CTGAATCTGTCAATCTCTTGTGTCAGGAGTATTCTTCAAGAAGATCAGGGATTTCCGGTGGTTTGTGGTGTGTGTTTTGTCTCAGTTGAACTCTGTTGTGGGCTCTGTGTGCCCAGCTTCGTGCTCTGTGCTAGAAGCTGTGAGCACTGCAGGCTGGTCACCCCTCTGGTCTGGAGTCTTTACTCCTCACTCTGTGCTATAGTCTGAGTGTCCAGGTTTGAGATATCAGCTGGGGGCTGTGTACTCCGCCCTGGGCTTGCTGCTAAGGGCTCTCCCCTGGAATGGAGATTTGGTGCCTCCTTCTGTGCCAGGGGCTGTGCACCATGGTCTGAGATGATATTTGTGCCATGCACAGTGGGTTTGGGTTGGTGTGCATCTGCTGTATGCAGGCCTGTCTGAAATGGTGCCCGAGGCCTTCTCTGTCTGGCCCATGGACAGACACCAGAACTGGGGTTTTTGCTGGTGGATGCGTGCAGCTTTCACCCTCAGTGTGCGGTCTGGTCAAGATGGTCCCCAGATCCTCTCAGTTTGTGGTGGTTCCGACGATCTCTGTGTGCCCGCCGCACACCCGTGTGTTGAGGCAGAACTCGGGTTCCTCCCAGACCTGCGGGTGGACTCACACACTGACTGAATTTTTGCTGGTGGAAGCATTCAGCGGGCACCCCCGCAGTGTGCGGACTGATCAAAAAGGTCCCCCAATCCACTTAGTCTGGGGTTGTTCCGATGATCGGTCTGAGCCTGCAGCACCCCCGCGGGTTGAAGCAGAACCCGGGTGCAGTGTGAGCTCGCAGGGTGCAGTTCAGTGAAAACGGCACCCGGTTCCTCCTGAGGCTGCCCGTGAGACTGTGTTATTCAGTCTATAATGGCAGGTGCGGGCACCTAGCGCGGCTGCTTGTTCAGATCAGAGCTGTGTGCCGCTGGTCACCAGGAAATTTTTCCAGGTAATAACTGGGTGTCCCTAGTGTTTTCCCACTTGCTTTTCTCACCGTAGGAGTTCCGCTCACCTGGCACTCACAATGCTGGCGTTTTAGGTCCCAGAGTTCAGTCTCCTGGTTGCTGCATTGTTTCTACTCTCCTACTCCTCAGACACAGTGTTCTCTCGTGGTAGCCATCTTGGATCTCTCCAGTATTTCTAATTTAAACAACACTTTCCAAGCTATAAATTTTATAATGAGTGTAGTTTCTTCAATTTATGTTAAGAGTACAAAGTAAGACATGGTGTTGATCATTAAATGGTCTTTTATTAATTTATAAATATATGATTAGTTTTAACTGCAACATAATCAATTCAAAGACAAATAATATTATTGAACTTGTAATTCAGAAAAATATGCTTTCAATAAGCCCAAGGCATAATTCTGTCTATAACTTCATTGGTATCTGCACTTGACCTATAGAACTAGAGTCACTGTTCTAAATTAAAGGAGGCTGAAAAAAATGACAAATAAATGCAATATTTGATATTGATTAGATTCTGTATTGAAGAATAGTTACAACTGATGTCCTTTCTCCTCCTATTATTGGAATAAAAGATGAATATATATTTTCAAAAATATTTCAAATATTGTAAGGTAATTTTATGATATTAATAGTATATTAATATTTTGGTTTGCTAATGAGTAAGTTTACTCTGTTAAGCTACATGCTGAAGAACTTAAAACTAATGTGTGTTGAAGTCTGCATCTTCTATGCTTCTTTCAAGTGATACATCAAAAACAAAACATGTCATAGACATATGTACAGAAGGGTGCAAATGGGGTAAAATGCCAGTAACTGGTGGTTCTACATTGGTGATATGTAGAATAATCATGGACATTTTCATTTTTATTTTCTATATTAATAACCGTTTCACTTAGTATCCCAGCTGTAGCCTCCCCACCTCATTCCCTCCCAATCTGACCCTCCCTCCCTTATCTCCTCCCACATCCCTCTCCAAGTCCACTGATAGAAGAAGTCCACCTCCCCTTCCCTCTGATCCTCTCGTCAGGACTGGCTGTATTGTCTTCCTGTAAATCATGAGCATTTTTAATTTTTTCCCATCAGTCTTTACATTTTTTTAATTGAAGGGAGAGAAATGCATGGTTTTAGTGTTTGTGTATAGTCAGGATTATAGATGTAGCCAGTGGCATCCTTGCTTAGGACACACAGGGTTCTGGGTTCTATCCCTAGCATTGCATACACACAAAAAAGTTGTGAACTGAGAAGTGCAGATGAAAGTGACTAACTCATTGAGGAAGCCACAGATGAACAATGTCTATACAAAACATCTAGATCTTTACACCCACAGAAGAGAGTAGTGTGCACTGCTGCAATAGTCAAGCAAATGAATGACTCTCTTGGAATTAAGATAATAGGTTCCGATGTGATCAGACCCGGTGAAAATGAGGAAAACTTTTCTCCTCTTTGTATGGACCTCTTTTACAGACTCAGAAGTAAAAATTAGTCAGAGGTGTGGAAGAGCTTATCACTAACTACACATTGTGTGTTAAAGAGAGAAGCATCCTTCAGCACCAGGCACTCTGCCCTCAGCAGCAGAACATGGCAGGAAATTAGTGAAGAATGTAAGCAGCCTTAATTTACCCCATCAGCCCATACATGCCCCATCCTCAACTAGGAGTCCTTCTAGCCAATAAGTTGTCTTCTAAATTGTACCTTCTCCCTTTCCTCTTACACCATCTACCCCTTCCACTGAATCTTCATGGGAAGGGCAGTGTTCCAAAGTGCATAGTGTCCCACCAAAAGACATCACAGGTAAGTAGAGAAAAGAACCTGATAGTAAAGAGACTTGGGAAGGAACATGTGAGAGTAACGTAAACAGACAGTGTGGTGTTTAAATGACAATGATAATTTCATCTTTGGAGGAAAAGCTACTGAGGCAAGCTATAGATAAAAGTACAGAACAGAGTCTGGATACTAACTCAGATGTGTTGTGATTTAAATTATAGTACCCCAAGAGCTCAACAGAGGACAAGAAGGATCCTAAATAAATGCAGCTATTAGCAAATATGAAATCTGTACACCTGAGGAAGATAACCAAGAAGGAGGACTCTGGCTAAGATGCTCAATCCCATTCAGAAAGGCAAAGAGGATGGACATCGGAAAGGGAGAAAACAGCAAACAGGACAGGAGTCTACCACAGAGGGCTTCTGAAAGGCTCTACCCTGCAGACACTGATCAGAGCAGATGCTGAGACTCATAGCCAAACTTTGGGCAGAATACAGGGAATCTTATGAAAGAAGTGGGAGATAGTCAGACCTTGACAGGACAGGAGCTCCACAAGGAGAGCATCAGATCCAAAAGTCTGGGTACAGGGTTTCTTTTTTATGAGACTGATACTCCAGCCAAGGACCACTTGTGGAAATGGCCTGGAATCCCTGCACAGAGGTAGCCCATGGCAGTTCAGTGTCCAAGTGGGTTCCATAGTAATGGGGACAGGGACTGTCTCTGACATGAACTGATTGGCCTGCTCTTTTATCACCTCCCCCTGAGGGGGGAACAGCCTTACCAGGCCACAGAGGAAGACAATGCAGCTACTCCTGATGAGACCTGATAGACCAGGATCAGAAGGAAGGGGAGGAGGACCTTCCTTATCAGTGGAATGGGGAAGGGGAACAGATGGGGAAGAGGGAGGGAGGATGGGATAGGAAGGGGAGGAAGGAGGGAGCTACAGGGGGGATACAAAGTGAATAAACTGTAATTAAAGCAATGTGGAATCTTAGGTTTTATGTAAAGATAGCATTTAGATAGACTCTAATTTTTAGCTTTTATAAAGAAACATAAATTTGCACTCTCCTATCTGTAGTATCATCATTTGGACAAAGCAATAGCTTACAGAATAGGAAAATTTTTAACAGCTATGCATCCAATAGAAGGATAATATCAAAAATATATAAAGAACTCAAACAATAAGATATCAAGAAAACAACCCAATTAAACAGAGAATTCTTAAATGAGGAAAACCCAAAGGCTAACAATCACTTGAAGAAATATTCTACCCCCTTACCCATCAGGAAAATACAAATCAAAACTACTTTGAGGTTTAATCTTACACCCATCAGAATGGCAAAGAGTAGTAAAAGAAATGAAAGTGTGTATTGGCAAGGATGTGAAGAAGGGAAATACTCACCCATTGCTGGTTTGGGTGCACAGCCTCTATAGAAATCAGTGCAGTGGTTCATCAAAAGGATGAGAATCAATCGATCTCTAGATATAACGCTACCATTCATGGGTATGTATCCAAAGGACACTTCACCCTACCTCAGCGACACTTGCTCAACCCTGTTCATTGCTGCTCTATTCATAACAGCCAGAAATTAGAAACCACCTAGATGTCCCTTAACAGAAGAATGGATTTTTAAAATGTGGTACATTTATACAATGAAGTATTACTCACCTGCTTAAAAAACAAAACAACAACAACAAAAAAAAATCATGATCTTCACTGGTAAATGAGTGAAGCTAGAAAAAGTCACCCTAAGTGAAGTAACCCAAACTCAGGAGGACAAATAGGGTACATATTCACTTATATGTAGGTATTCACTGTGAAGTCAATGATTACCAAGCTACAGTACATAGAACCTCAGAGGTTAGGTACAGAGTAAAGGACTGGGGAGTGTGCACAGATAGACCTCTGTAGGAAAGAGAAATAAAATAGATAGTTTGGGATGGATGGAGAGAGTTGGATTGGAAGGATCAAGTGAGGAGGGAGAAAGAAGTGAATATGGGGAGACACAGCTAAAACTAAGGGCCATTTAAAGGTAGTATGGAACCCTAATACAGTAGAGGTGTGTGTGTGTGTCTATGATATATAATAAAAGAGAAAAGAGTATCCTTCTTAAGTAACAATTTTCTTCATTGGTTCTTTCTTGATTGGCTTATTTCTAAGCATTTTATGGATTACTTTATTCGTAATAGCCAGAACCTGGAAACAACCCAGATGTCCCTCAGTTGAAGAATGGATACAGAAATTGTGGTACTTTTACACAATGGAATACTATTCAGCAATTAAAAATGAGGAAATCATGAAATTTGCAGGCAAATGGTGGGACCTGGAAACGATCGTCCTGAGTGAGGTATCCCAAAAGCAGAAAGATGCACATGGTATATACTCACTTACATAGACCTATAAAATAGGATAAAAATATAGAAATATATACACCTAAAGAAGATAAACAAGAAAGAGGACCTGGAGTAAGAGGATTAATACTCACTTAGGAAGTCAAATGCGATGGACATTGGATGTAGGAGAAAACAAGTAGCAGGGCAAGAGCCTACCACAGAGGGCCTCGAAAAAACTCTTCCTAGCAGGGTATCAAAGCAAATATTAAGACACATAACCAACCCTTTGGCAGAGTGCAGGGAATCATATGAAAGAAGGGGGAGTTAGTATGACCTGGAGAGGTCAGGAGCTCCATAAGAACCAAATATATCAAGGCACAGGGATCTTTGATGAGACTGTTTCTTCAACCAAGGACCATGTATGGTTATAACCTAGAACCCCTGCTGGTATGTAGCAAATGGTAGCTCAATTCCCAAGTGGGTATACTAGTAAGGAGAACAGAAACTATTTTGGACATGAACTCAATGGCTGGCTCTTCGACCTCCCTGTCCCCCGAGGGAGGAGCAGCCTTGCTAGGCCACAGAAGAGGACATTGTAGCCATTCCCGAAGAGACCTGATAAGCTAGAGTTAGATGGAAGGGGAGGAGGTCCTCCCCTATCAGTGGACTTGGAAAGGTGCAGGGAGGAGATGAGGGAGGGAAGGGGGGGATAGGGAGGGAATGTAGGAGGGGGCTACGGCTGGGAAACAAAGTACATAACCTGTGATTAATATAAAATAAAAATGAAAAAAAAAAGAACAGAGGTCAGGTGTCAGTCTTCTCCAAAATATACTTCGTAGTTACATGTATACCAGGTGCTTCTCATGTTGCTATTTTTATGTAGCTTAGACACCTTACCAAATCTCAAGTAAAAGTATTAAAAACTGATGGGAAAACATAAACATAGTAAAATGATTACAGATGTGACAAAAGATACATATTTTTATGACAAGACATATTTCATTATTTCTCAGTAGAATACATGTTTTTTTTGTACTTGCTATGTAACAGTTTGTATCTGAAATGCCCACATAGGTACCCATACTTGAGCACAATGCCCTAATTTTAGAAGATGTTGTACCTTTGAGTCCTAGGTGGAAGAAGTAGCCACTAAGGATGAACTTGGAGGTTTATACAAGCTTTGGCCTTTTCTCTCTAGCCTGTAGCCAGTCACGGCTCACTCACCACAGACCTCTCCTCTCACTGAATCATATAATCACTGTCATTATGCACTGTGCCCTCTATGCCCATGAACTGAACCACCATAAACCACCTTCCTTCTCTTAAATATCTTGGACGTCTTGCTCACGACATCAAAAAACAATACAGCCTGTATCTAGAATCATTTTTATGAGAAAAAATTTACTGAAAGTTCCAGAAACTCTGGAAATAAAGAAATAAAGGCCACTCTGACTTCATAGCTCCTCATCAATAAGATCTGAGCTGGAGGATGAAGGAGAATGCCTTGGTCTGCTGAGGGAATGACTGTGAGTCACTTACAATCAAGTTTAAGGTCCAAATATAGACATTTTCTGACACAAAAGACTGAAAAGGTTGAAACTGAATGTACTTGGAAGTGCAATGAAAACCATCAATAGGAGTTTTGTTAAAAGAAATGTTGTCTTATACCTCTCCTCTCTGCCAAGAAATAGTAAAAGTGTGGAAATTTAAAATGGAAAAATCATCATGATGAGAATAAAAGATTATCCATAGAAATATATATTTTTAACTTTTCTAAAGAACCTTAATAAAAGTTGGTAAATAGCTGTTGCTGAGCAGCAAACACAGCAGGGTAATGCATGCCATGAATAAACAGAGAAAACAAAGAGGCCAAAGTTCTTACCCACCCTGCAGAGGGTAGGAAAATAAAAGCCCCCAGCAGCGTAAAGGAAATAGTAAAAAGAAAATGGAGCTGGATTCAGGAAACAGATGAAACACACACACACACACACACACACACACACACACATACTGACTGTCCATGTAAATAGAACACAAATGCCCACACAGCTCCAGGTAAAAGGTCAGCTCAGAGGCGTCAGGAGCACCTAGCTCAGTTGATCACCCCGAGAAACCATAGTGCACAGAATGCTCCAGAATTACTAACACAGAATTTATAGTCATCTTCTCAGCGCCTTGTGTTTAACATCAATTTTAATGATGCAAACTCTTATTTTCATGTGTATGATTGTTCTGTCTGCATGTATTTTTGTGCACCCCTTGCATGCCAGAAGAGAGCATCACATTCCCTAGAATTGACATTACAGACTACTGTGAGCTGCCAGGCAGGTGCTGAGAATGGAACCCGGGTATCTTAGAAGAGCAGCCAGTGCTTTCAACTCCTAACCCATCTCTCCAGCCCCCAAAGATACCCTCTGTTTGTTTTGTTATGTATTTGTAACAGGGTCTCACTGTAGCCTTGGCTGGCTTGGAACTTTCTATGTATAGACCAGGCTAGAGATTTCTTTTCTTTTTTTGTTAAATTTATTTATATATTTCATTCCAATCACAGCTTCCCCTCTCTCCTTTCCTACCAGTTCCTCCCTCTCACCTCACCCCAACCACCATCCTCTCATCCTCATCCAGAAGAGGATCAGAAAAAGGGAGGCTGGATAGCAACCCGGCTTGGCATAACAAGTTGTAGTAGGATTAGACACGTCTTCTATTGTGGCTAGGCAAGGAAGCCCACTTAGGAGACAGGGATCAAGAGGCAGGCAATAGAGTCAGAGACAGCCCTTACCCCTGCTGTTAGGAGTCCCACATGAAGACCAAGCTGTATAACTGTTGCCTATGTGCAGAGAGCCTAGGTCTATCACGCATATGCTCTCTGTTCCGTGGTTCAGTCTATGGGACTCATGTGCCCAGGTTAGTTGGCTCTATATGTTCCCTTGTGATGTCCTTGACCTCTCTGGCTGCTTTGGTTTTTTTTTTTTTATCCCTCTCTGCCTAATATTTGGCTATGGATATCTGCCTCTGCTTCCATCAATTGCTGGATGAAGCCTCTCAGATGACAGTTATGCTAGGCACCTATCTGCAAGTATAGCAGAGTATCATTAATAGTGTCAGGAGTCAGCTCACTCTCAAACACTGGTCTCAAGGTGGGCCAGTCATTGGTTAACCTTTCCCCTAATTTCTGCTCCCTCTTTACTCCTATATGTCTTTTTGGCAGGATACATTGTAGACTAAGACTTTGTGGCTGGGTTGGTGATGCATTCCCTCCACTGGAAGTCTCTTCAGGTTACAGGAGATGGATTTGTTTCAGGCTCTGTATTCCTCCTTGCTAGGAGTCTTGGCTAGAGTCATCCTCATAGATTCCTGGGAGTGTCCATTGTCCTAGGTATCTAGCTCATCCCAGATATGGCTCCACTGATTCCAGTTCTCTCTCCCAGTACTTTCTTATTCAGTCCTCCCACAACTTGATCCCTCCTGCTCTCCTCCTTATCCCCTCCCCAACTCAGTAGACCCCACACACACACACCGGTTGTCTATTCTGTGTGCATTTCCTTGTGAGATTCCTGAGTCCCACCACCACTTAGGCCCTCCTTGTTACTTAGTTTCTTTGGGTCTGTGGGTTGTCAAAGGGCTATCCTGTACTTCCTGGTTATATCCACTTATAAGTGAGTACATATCGTGTTTACCTTTCTGGATCTGGGTTGCTTGCTCAGGATGATCTTTTGTAGTTCCATCCATTTGCCTGTAAATTCTATGATGTTATTGTTTTTAACTGCTGAATAATACCCCACTGTGTAAATGTACCACATTTTTTAATTCATTCTTTCAGAGGGGGGAAAACATTTTAATTTGTTTATTTATTGTGTATATTTTTTCAGTTTTTCTTCTTTTTATTTTATTTACAATTTCTTCATTTTATATCCCAGTTGTAGGTTCCCAAGTAAGGGGAGCAGGAGCTGCCTCTGTCATGAAATTGGTCATCTGCTCTCTAATCACCTCCCCTGGTGATGTGGCCTTGCCAGGCCACAGAGGAAGAGGATCCAGGCAGTCCTGATGAGACTTGATAGGCTAGGATCAGACAGCAGAGGAGGAGAACTCTCCCTTTCAGTGGACTAGGGGAGGAGGATAGGGGAGAGAGGGAGGGTTGGTGGGACCAGGAGGAGATGAGGGAGGAAGCTACGATTGGGATATAAAATGAATAGATTTTATTCATTCTTTGGTTGAGAGACATCTGGGTGGTTTCCAATTTCTAACTATAAAAAATAAAGCTGCTATGAACATAGTTGAGCAAGTGTCCTATGATAGGATAAAACTTCCTTTGAGTATATGCCCAGGAGTGGTATAGCTGAGTCTTGAGTTAGATTGAGTCCCAATTTTCTGAGAAACTGCTTTACGGATTTCCAAAGTGACTGTAGAAGTCTGTGCTCCTACCAGAAATGGAGGAGTATTTCCCTTGTTCCACATCCTCATCTGCATGAGTTATCACTTGTGTTTTTCATTTTAGCCATTTTGACAGATGTAAGATGGAAACTCAGAATCATTTTAATCTGCATTCCAGTAATGACTAAAGGGTATTGAACATTTCTTTAAGGGCTTCTTGGCCATTAAAGAGATGTCTCTGTTGATAATTCCCTATTTATATTTGCCTTACATTTTTATTGGGTTATTTGATTTTTTGATGTCTAATTTCTTAAGTTCTTTATATATTTAGGATATCAGTCTTCTGTTGGATGTAGGATTGATTGGTGAAGGTCTTTCTCCATTCTGTGAGCTCTGGTTTCATCCTTTCATTCATATCCTTTGCTTTACAGAAGCTTTTTAGTTTCATGAGGTCCTGTTTGTTAATTGTTGGTCTTATTTCCTGAGCTGTTGGTGTTCTGTTCAAGAAGTTGTCTCCTGTGCCAGTTTGTTCAAGGTCACCTGCTCCCCTACTTTCTTTTTTTTTTATCAGATTTAGTGTGTCTGGTTTTATGTTGAGGTCTTTGATCCACTTGAACTTGAATTTCATTCAGGGTGATAGATTTGGATCAATTTGCATTCTTCCACATTCAAACATTCAGTTAGTCCAGCACTATTTGTTGAAGATGCTTTCTTTTTTCCATTATAAAATCAAGTGTTCAGAGGTGTTTGCATTTACTTCTGGGTCTTCAGTTTGATTGTGTTAAACAACTTGTCTGTTTTTATGCTAACACCATGCAGTTTTTATTTCTATTGCGCTGTAGTTAGCAAAGCTTGAAATCAGGATGGTGATATATCCAGAAGGTTATTTTATTTAATTTTACAAGACTGTTTTAGCTATTCTGGTTTTTTGTTTTGTTCTCCATATAAAATTGAGCGTTCTGAATATGGATAGAGCATTTTAGCCAGAGTCCTCCCTCTTGATTAGCTTCCTTAGGTGTACAGATTTTAGTAGGTTTATCCTATATTATATGTTTAATATTCACTTATGAGTGAGTATATACCCTGTGTGTCTTTCTGCTTCTGGGATACGTCACTCAGGATGCTCTTTTCAAGTTCCCACCATTTACTGACAAATTTCATGATTTCATTGTTTTTTATTGCTAAGGAATATTCCATTGTGCAGATGTACCACAATTTCTGTATCTATTCCTCAACTGAGGGGCATCTGGGCTTTTCCCAACTTCTGGCTATTACAAATAAAGCTGCTGCAAACATGGTTGAGCATCTTTGTTGTATACTTGAACCTCTTTTGGATATATGCCTAGGAGAAGGAGAAAACAGGGAACAGGCCCTACTACAGAGGGTCTCTGAAAGGCTCTACCCTGCAGCATATCAAAGCAGATGCTGAGACTTATGGCCAACCTTTGGGCAGAGTGTAGGGAATCTTATGAAAGAAGTGGGAAATAGCAAGACCTGGAGAGGACAGGAGCTCCACAAGGAGAGCAACAGAACCAAAAAAATCTGGACACAGGAGTCTTTTCTGAGACTCATACTCCAACCAAGGACCATGAGTGGAGATAACCTAGATCCCCTGCACAGATGTAGCCCATGACAGTTCAGTGTCCAAGTGGGTTCCATAGTAATGGGAACAGGGACCATCTCTGACATGGACTGATTGTCCTGCTCTTTGATCACCTCCTCCTGAGTGGGGAGCAGCCTTACCAGGCCACAGAGTAAGACAATGCAGCCATTCCTGATGAGACCTGATAGACTAGGATCAGAAGAAAGGAGAGGAGGACCTCCCCTATCAGTGGACTTGGGAAGCGGTATGCATGGAGAACAAAGAGAGAAGGTGGGATTGGGAGGGGAGGAAGGAGGGAGCTGCAGGGGGGATACAAAGTGAATAAAGTGTAATTAATAAAAATTAAAATAAAAATATTAAGAAATTGAGCATTATTCTTTCAAGGTCTGTAAAGAATTGTGTTGAACCTGTAGATTGCTTTTGGTAAAATGGCCATTTTTACTATGTTAATTCTACAGGTACATGAGCATGGGAGATCTTTCCTTTTTCTTATATCTTCTTTAATTTCTTTCTTCAAAGACAGGAAGTCCTTGTCACACAGATATTTTTCTTGCTTGGTTAGAGTTACAACAGGTATTTTATATTATTGGTTGCAGGTTTCCCAAATTTCTTTCTCAGCCCATTTATCACTTTTTATATAAGAGGACTACTGCTTTTGTTTGTTTGTTTGTTTGTTTGTTTGTTTAGTTAATATTGTATCCAGCCACTTTGCTGAAGGTGTTTATCAGATGTAGGAGTTTTCTGGTGAAATTTTGGGGATCACTTATATATAGTATCATATTATATGTGAATAGCAATACTTGGACTTGTCCTTTCCTATTTGTATCCCTTTGATCTCCTTTAGTTGTCTTATTGCTCTAGCTAGATTCAAGTACTATAATGAATAGATATGAAGACAGCATACAGCTTTATCATATCCCTGATTTTAGTGAAATTGTTTTTAAGTTTTCTCCATTTAATTTGATGTTGGCTATAAACTTGCTGAATATTGCTTTATTGTGTTTAGATATGTGTTTTGTGTTCCAGATATCTCCAATACTTTTAACATGAGAGGGTGTTCGATTATCTCAAAGGCTTTTTCTGCAGCTAATGAGATGATCGTGCATTGTTTTTTTTCAGTTTGTTTATATGGTGGATTATGTTGATAGATTTTTGTATATTGAAGCATCCCTGCATTTCTGGTATGAAGTCTACTTGATCATGATGGATGATATTTTTGATGTGTTCCTGGATTCAGTTTGCAAGTGTCTTTTTTATTTTAATTTTATTTTTATATTAATCAAAGGTTGTTTACTTTGTATCCCAGGCATAGCCCCTTCCCTTATTCCCTCCAAATCTCACCCTCCCTTTCTCATTTCTTCCCTGATCCTTTCCAAGTCCACTGCTAGGGGAGGTCTTCCTCCCCTTCCATCTGACCCTAGCTTATCAGGTATCTTCAGGACTGGCTGCCTTGTCTTCCTCTGTGGTCTAGCAAGACTGTTCCTCCCTGGGGGTGGGGGGAGGTAAAGGAGCCAGTCATTGAGTTCATGTCAGAAATAGCTCCTGTTCCCCTTACTAGGGAAACCCTCTTGGGTACTGAGCTACCATAGGCTACATCTGAGCAAAGGTTCTAGGTTATATCCATACATGGTCCTTGGTTGGAGAAACAGTCTCATAGAGGGCCCCCATGCCCTGTTATATTTTGTCCTTGTGGAGCTCCTGTCCTCTCCAGGTCATACTAACTCCCCCTTCTTTCATATGATTCCCTGCACTCTGCCCAAGGTTTGGTTATGGGTCTCAGCATCTGCTTTGATACACTGCTAGGTAGAGTCTTTCAGAGGCCCTCTGCAGTAGGCTTCTGTCCTGTTATTTGTTTTCTCCTACTTCCCCTGCCCATCCCATTTGTCTTTTTAAGTGAGGACTGATCATCTTACTCTGGATCCTCTTTCAGTTTGCAAGTGTCTTATTGAGTATTTTTGCATCTATCATCATAATGGAGATTGGTCTGAAATTCTCTTTTTGTTGAATCTTTGTGTGGTTTAGGTATCAGGGTGAATATAGCCTCATAGAATGGGTTTGGCAATGTTCCTTCTATTTCTATTTTGTGTAATAGTTTGAAGCATATTGGTATTAGTTCTTCTTTGAAAGTCTGGTAGAATTCTGTGCTAAAACCATCTAGCCCAGGGCTTTTTTTTTCTTTTGGTTGGGAGGCTTTTGATGACCCCTTCTACTTTCTTAAGGATTAGAAGTTGTTGTTTTTTTTTTTTTTTTCAAATTGGTAACCTGATCTTCATTTAACTTTGGTAAGTGGTATCTAGCAAAACAACAACAACAACAACAACAAACAAACAAACAAAAAACCACATCCATTTCATTTAGTTTTCCAATTTTGCGGTGTACAGATTTTTAAAGTATGAAGAAAAAAAATTCTTTGGATTTCTTCAGTGTCTGTTGTTATATTCCCCTTTTCATTTCTGATTTGTTAATTTGGATAATCTCCCTCTGTCATTTTGTTAGTTTGGCTAAGAATTTGTCTATCTTGTTGAATTTCTCAAAAAAAAAAAAAAACAACAACAACATTCCTTGGTTTTGTTGTTTCTCTGTATTTTCCTCTTTTTTTTTTAGGTTATTGATTTCAGCCCTGAGTCTGATTATTTCCTTCCATCGTCTCCTCTTAGATGTGTTTGCTTCCTTTTTTCTAGAGCTTTCAGGAGAGCTGTTAAGTTGTTAGTGTGAGCTCTCTCCACTTTCTTTATAAAGGCACTTAGTTCTATAAACTTTTCTCTTAGCACTGCTTTCATTGTGTCCCATAAGTTTGGGTATGTTGAGTCTTCATTTTCATTGAATTAGAGAAAGTCTATAATTTCTTTATTTCCTCCATGACCCAGTGGTCATTAAGTAGAGAGTTGTTCAGTTTCCATGAGTTTATAGGCATCTATTGTTTCTGTTGTTGTTGTAGTCTAGCTTTAATCCATGGTGGTCTGATAGAATAAAAGGTGTTATTTCAATTTTTTGTATTTATTGAAGCTTGCTTTGTGTCCAAGGATGTGGTCAATTTTAGAGAAGGTTCCATGAGGTGCTGAGAAGAAGGTATATTCTTTTGTGTTTGGGTGGAATGCTCTGAAGATATCTGTTAGGTACAATTAATTCATAATGTCTGTTAGTTTAGTTATTTCCCTGTTTAGCCTCCATCTCAATGATCTATCCATTGGTGAGAGAGGAGTATTGAAGTCTCCTACTATTAATGTGTGGGGTTCAATGTGCGATTTAAGTTTTAATAACGTTTCTTTTACAAATGTGGGTACCCTTGCATTTGGGGCATATATGTTCAGAACTGAAACATCATCTTGGTCAATTTTTCTTTTGATGAGTATTAAGTGCCCTTCCCCATCTTTTTTATTAATTTTGGTTGAAAGTGTATTTTATTAGATAGTAGAATAGATACTCCAGCTTGCTTCTTGTGTCCCTTTGCTTAGAAAACCTTTTTCCAGTCCCTTATTCTGAGGTAATATCTGTCATTATTGCTGAGGTGTGGTTCTTGTATGCAACACAATGACGGATCCTGTTTATGCATCCATTCTGTTAGCCTGTGTCTTTTTATTAGGAAGTTGAGGCCATTGATGTTGAAAGATATTAATGACTAGTTGCCGTTACTTCCTACTATTTTTTTTTACATTTATAAGCTAGGATTTATTATATGCAAATGTTTTCTGCCTCTTGTTCTTTCCACTTTTTTTTAAATTTCTTTATTTTTATCTCAGTCACAGGTTAGGTACTTTGAATCCCAGGCATAGCCCCCTCCCTCATTCCCTCCTACCCTCCTATTCCCTCCCTCATCTCCCTCCTCCCGGCCCCCTCCAAGTCCACCAACAGGGGAGGACC
>JAQQSO010001850.1:0-14891 GCA_028658305.1 Pachyuromys duprasi
CAGCCTGACTGAGTTTTTGCTGGCGGAAGCGTTAGGCTCACGCCCCGGCAGTGTGTGGATTGATCAAAATGGTCCCCCAATCCACTCAGTCTGTGGTGGTTCCCATGATCTGTTCGTGCCCGCTGCACACCCGTGGGTTGGTGCAGGACTGGGGATCCTCCCAGATCCACTGGCGGAGTCACACACTGACTGAGATTTTGCTGCTGGCGGACTCACTCACTGACTGAGTTTTTGCTGGCAGAAGCGTTCGGCCCGCGCCCCTGCAGTGTGTGGACTGGTCAAAATGGTCCCCCAATCCACTCAGCCTGTGGTGGTTCCCACGATCTGTTCGCGCCCGCCGCACACCCGTGGGTTGGTGCAGGACTCAGGATCCTCCCAGATCCGCGGGCGGACTCACACACTGACTGAGATTTTGCTGGTGGGGCGTTCGGCTCACGCCCCGGCAATGTGCGGACTGGTCAAAATGGTGCCCCAATCCACTCAGTCTGGTGTGGTTCCGATGATCGGACCGAACCCGCAGCACTCCCGTGGGTCGAAGCAGAACCCGGGTGCAGTGTGCGCTCGTAGGGCGCAGTTCAGTGAAAACGGCACCTGGTTCCTTCTGAGACTGCCCGCGAGAATGTGTGATCCAGTCTACAATGGCGGGTGCGGGCGCCCAGCGCAGCCGCTTGTCCAGATCAGAGATGTGTGCCACTGGTCACAGGGAAATTTCTCCAGGTAATCACTGGGTGTCCCTAGGGTTTTCCCACTTGATTTTCTCACCGTAGGAGTTCCGCTCACCTGGCACTCACAATGCTGGTGTTTTAGGTCCCAGAGTTCAGTCTCCTGGTCGCTGTTTTGTTTCTGCTCTCCTACTCCTCAGACACAGTGTTCTCTCGTGGCAGCCATCTTGGATCTCCCATAATTTACTTCTTATATATACTTTCTGATTTTAATAATATAAAGTCCTGGCAGCCTCTCTGATTTCTCTGCTGCTATTGATTTTTTTTTTAATACACACACAAACATTTCTTTTGCTCCCTTTGGACAGCAACAATCACTGATGTAGTGTTCTATTGGTCTTTATAAAATCATTACATAGATTAGGATGACTTTGCCCCCTTCTGGAGAGATTTACCTCTTCATGAAGTCAGAATCCCATCTTAACCATGTTTTAATACTGTTAATTTCTGAATTACTGATAATTTCTAATTCCTAGCATTTGTATTCCTTGAACAAAACTTATGGCAGTGTTGGTCTACAGGAAAGACTTCTTGAAAAATTTGGTTTTCCCTCTTTTTTTTTCCTCCAGATTTAGATCCCTCTTATAATTTCCAGGAGTTGTGGGGAGGACACTTTCTTGTTAGTTTCTGCTGGGTATCCATTGTTTTGAGATAAAAGTTCCTCGGATCTCAGTCTTAAATTAATGTCTTCCAGGATATCCACAGAGTGAATTCTTGGCTGCTCTTTGCACCTTATTCCCGTATTTATCTATGAAACTAGAACCCAAACGTCTGAAGCCCTGTTCTCTCTCTTCAGTATCAGAGTGGTTTTGGAGGTGAGTAATATTGAACACATTTATCCTCAATTCCCTTTTTTCCTTTCATCTTTTCTTCCATCTTCCTTTTCTTTTATTTCATGCTTTCTTACTCTGTTTCTTTTGTTGTTGTTGTGAAGTTTTTGAACATATCCTAATATTTCCTTAGAACTGTTGATCTAAGATGGCTCTACTAATGTTTCTACAGAAGTCAATTGATTTAAATATATCTTGGATTTTAAGCCAGGTTTTCTATTAGAGCCCTTAGTACTTTTCTCTTGGAGAGCTGTAAGGCAATCTTTTTCACTGATTATTCCCTGTAATAGTATTTTTGACTGTTGACTGACACCACCTATACTCACAGACACTGCACAGGCATTTGCTTTTGTATTTGCTGACTGTTTTGCATGGGCCCCCAACAGGCCAGCCTAGCTGCTGAGAATATATAAGCCATCCCCTTGCAATGAGCACTGAACTTCATTGGACAGCAAGGGGAGCAAGATGAATTCACAGACCCAGTTTCTCATTCCCTTGCTGCTTTGTGTGTCAGGTGAGAAACTCAAAATATTCTCATCTTTACAGAATCACTTCTTTGTAGATAAGAAACTTATAGTCTGACAGACTCAATACTTCATATTTTAATAATAACACTCTGACAATAGGATAGTAAAAATATATTAAATGACAAATTTCAACTGTTTTTACAATCTGTGTTTGTGTCTATATGCATAGTCATTCTGTATTCCTGATTGCAAGTGCCTGTGCAGACATCGTGATGACCCAGTCTCCGTCCTCCCTGGCTGTGTCAGTAGGAGAGAAGGTTACCATCAGCTGCAGGTCCATTCAGAGCCTTTATTACAGCAGCAACAAAAAGAACTTATTGACCTGGTACCAGCAAAAACAAGGGCAGTCTCCAAAACCTCTGATCTACTGGGCATCCACTCGGTACACTGGGGTCCTTGATCGATTCACAGGCATCAGATCTAGGACAGATTTCACTCTCATCCTCAGTAGTGTACACGCTGAAGACCTGGCAATTTATTACTGTCAGCAGGGTATTAGTACTCCTCCCACAGTTCTTCAGCCTCCAACACAAACCTTGAATATCTCATCAGCTGATTGCCCCATGAACAGCCCTGGCCCTGCACACTTCTCCTTTCTGTGTGATAGCTGGTGTGTCTGAAAAAGTTTGCAGAGTCCAGTACAAATTATGGGTTCAATATCTCTTTGGTCTTTTGGTTTGAAAATCTCTTATATGAGAATGCAAAAAGAACTCAGGATTATCATTCATTTCCTTCTGTCGAACTTGCGGAACATATTAAAGGCCATCAGATCACTATAAGAACTCTGAAAACTGATGTAGATGTTTTTAAACATCAAACTATTGTTGGAACACAAGAATAATAACAAAAATAATCAGGATAATTCCATGGAGAGCGACTAAAGTAAATGAGTAATACCTGACAAAGAAGAAAAGCAAAATAAGAGAAATACAACATTTTTTGAAAAATGTGGAGAAGCCCCAGAAGAAGAATGAGGTGTTCATGCAGAACCCCAGGAGCAGAGAGGAAACAGTTGCCAAAAGACTGTGGAGAGATATTTTGCACTCAAATAGAGGAAATGCAAACGCCTGCCCTAGAACCTTAGAAGACAACGATATCAGTCACAAATCTTTACTGGGTCCAGTACTTAACAGGTCTTATAAGAAATCTTCAAATTGAGATATGTGTTAGAGGGAATAATTTTAGAGCCAAAAAAATAAAAAGCTGAAGATGAAAACTAAAGTATCAATACACCAATTTGAAAATTCCACAGAAGCATGAAGAAAGACACATAGTGTCCCTCAAAAAATTGCACCTCATCAGAAGGAATTAAAGAAATTCCTTTTCTAAAGCTCAGTAAAAAAAAAAAATTCTTCTAGTAGGACCCAGGGTAAAAGGATCAATCTGCAGATACAAGATGGCTGCCACAAGAGGACACTGTGTCTAAGGAGTACGATAGCAGTAACAACACAGCGACCAGGAGACTGCACTCTGAGACCTAAAAACACCAGCATTTGTGATTGCCAGGTGATCAGAATTCCTATGGTGAGGAAATCAAGTGGGAAAATCCTAGGGACATCCAGTTATTCCCCGGAAAAACTCCCATCCAGTTATTCTCTGGAAAAACTCCAGGTGACTTGCAGCGCACAGCCCTGATCTGAACGAGCAGCCGCCCTGGGTGTCAAAAGCCGCCATATCAGTTTGGGACACACCATCTCCAGGCCAGACTGAGAAAGCCCCAGGTACCATTTCAACCAGCCTGCATACAGCAGGCGCACACCGCTCAGCAACACCAGCAACCACTCCAGACTGTGCGTGTTTCCACAGGCCAGTCTGAGAAGGCCCCAGAATCCATTCCCCAGACAGGGCTGCATCAGGCTGGCACACTCCCTGTGGAGGCACTAGCCGCCACCCTGGACTGGGACACACAGTATCAGGTCCAGACTGAGGTGCCCCCAAATACCATCTCAGACCATGGTGCAGAGCCCCTGGCCCAGAAGGAGGCGCCAAGTCTCCAGTCGAGAGGAGAGTCCTTAGCAGCAAGCCCAGGTCGGAGCGTGGAGCCTCCAGACCAGAGCGGAGTCCCCAGCTGCCATCTCAAACCGGGGACACTCAGCCTCTGGCACAGAGTGAGGAGCCAAGCCTCCAGACCAGATGTGTGACCAGCCTGTGGTGCTCACAGCTTCTAGCACAGAGCACAAAGCCAGGCACACAGATCCCACAACAGAGTTCAACTGAGGCACAACACACACTATCAAAGCACTGGAACTCCCTGATCTTGAAGAATACTTCTGACACAAGAGATTGACAGTTCCAGTCTCAAGTTCAGCCTTAAAACACAAACACCTCCTTGATTATATATAAACAAATGGCCAAAGGTAGATGTAAGAACTCACCCAACAAAAATCAGGACATCATGACCCCACCAGAAACACACAAAAGCAGTAGATATTTTAATTCAGAGGAGATACAAAAAAATTATGTCAAAGCTATGATTATGCAGATATTAGAGGAACAAAAGAGGGACAAAAAGAGGAAATGAACAAGGCCCTCAAAGAAATTCAGAAGAATATAACTGCCCACAAAGAGGAACAATTAAAGATATACAGAGAGGAAACAAAATAGGAGACACAGTCAATCAGATGAAGGAAATGATACAAAGCATGAAAACAGAATTAGAATCTATAAAGAAGACACAAATTAAGAAGAACCTGGAACTGGAGAACTTAGAGAAAATATCAGGAACCACAAAGGTAAGCATCTGTTAGGAACTGGCCCTGAGAAACTTGTGACTTTTCCCCACCCTGCTGCACCCGGCTCCCACCCTGCTGCACCTGACTGATCAACATCCTGCTTGGCAGTTGCAAAGATGTGAGAACTGTACCATGACTTTTTAGGAGTAACCATTGGAGAACTGTATCATGACTTTTTAGGAGTAACTGCTTGGCATATGCAAAGATGTGAGAACTGTACCATGACTTTTTAGGAGTAACCATTGTCATGACCACAGAATGTTCCAGGCCCTATGCCAAGAAGATTTTGTAACTTTCCACTCTCACTCACCTGCCAACCCCCACCCCTACCTAAAACCAGCTTTAAAAAAACCTGCTTCTGCTCAATAAAATTAGGCTCTTGACAAGTGTACATTTGCTTGAGCCCATTCCTTCTCTCGCCCATCTCTTTCAGGTCTTGGTCCTCCTTGCCCCCATGAATAACTAGGTCCTGCGGGTCAGGACAAGTGGTGCTCAGATGTGGAGCTTGAGGCATGGATCATTACCGGATGGACACACCCTGGATTCATCCTCGGATTAGTATCTGAGAGGTTACCGACTCATTGCCCGTGAGACAGATAGACCTGGTGACTGCACAGCTTTTACATTCTGTCCCAGCAAGATGGGCCATTCATTGTCTAAGGAGGCCTGTTTTATTAAAGATTTAAAGGCCTCTCTCAGAGAGCGAGGAATAAGGGTAAAGAAAAAGGATCTTATAAACTTCTTTATATTTGTTGATAAGACATGTCCATGGTTTATGATTGATGGACCAAACATTCACCCCCAAAAGTGACAAAAAGTAGGTAAAGAGTTAAATCAAAAACTCACTACAGAATGATGCATTGTCCCCAAGTGTTTTCTCCTTCTGGGACATAATTCGAGACATTGTCGAGGAAGCAGACAATGACTCTGGCAAATGCCACCTTCTCTCTGTGGCAGAATACTGTCTTTCTTCTTTACAACCTGGCTCCTGCCATCCTTCCCGCCCTCCCTCTTGGGCTTCTGCCTCCTTTTCTCTCCTTGATGCCTCTAATTCTCATAATTCTGATCCCTCAACTCTCCCTCAGCTTTATCCTCCCCTTCCCTCAGTAGAGACATCTTCCTCGAAGCCCCCTTCTTATGATCCGCCACTTCAACTAATTAATCCCGTTGTTCAGGATTCCCCACCCACTAAAACACCGCTGCAGCCCCAGTCCTCTCCTCCAGCCGAACCTATTAACCATGGCGATGCTGCCACCCTAGAAAAAGAAGCTGCCCGCTATTACAATCCCAACTGGCCGCCCCTAACTTGTGCAACTCCTCTCCTTCCCTCTGCTCCTCTCCTGATCTTGCCTTCCTTCCCCAATCCTCAGACCAATTCTCTGTCCAAAACCAAACTTCACTTATCTTCTCAAGTTCGCGATCTTACTGAAATCCTTCAACTTCAGGAACAACTCTCTTGTCTTTGTACTCGCTGCTTCACTAGCTCTATACTGCCCACTCCCCTCTACCACTTGCTTTGCTTTCCCTGTCACTCAAAGTAAGTACAATCCCTCCCCTGCGTCTTCATCCACTTCGCCCCATTCCCTTCTCACCGCTTCTACTCCAGCTCCTAACAATCCCCTCGAATGTGGCCCTGCAGTCTCAATTCGAATACCGTCCTCAGATGATGATGACCCCGCTAGCAAAAGTAAATACAAAAAGGAAAAAAAAACAGTAATAAAGCCAATTATGATGATTCAACAAAGCAAGGATCATACCACCGACTTCGCTTTAAAAAAAATAAAAGAGCTTAATTCAGCTATAAGATTATGGACCCATTGCCCTCTTTACTATTTCATTGCTAGAGAGTCTTGACGAAGGAGGGTATATGACTCCTAATGAGTGGCTCACTGTTGTTCAGTCAGTTTTGACCAGGGGACAGTTCCTTTCATGGCAAGCTGATTGGGTTGATCGCTGCCAGACTCTGGCTAATAATAATGCTAAAAAACCAGGAGCATCCTCTGCTGGATGGATGCATGGGTCAAGGAAAATATTCCTCTGACCAGCGACAACAACACTTTCCTTTAGGTCTGCTGGCTTAAACTACTAATGCTGCTATGGTGGCTTGGCGTGCCATTTCCTCTAAGGGATCTGTTCTCTCGCCCTTAACAAAAATTATTCAGGACAATCAGGAGGAATACAGTAATTTCATCAGCCACCTCCTCGAGGCCACTAAAAGGTCCCTGGGACCTGGCCAAAACAAAACTAGGCTCCTTAAACAGCTTGCCTATGAAAATGCCAACTCTGCCTACAAAGCCATCCTACGATAATCTAGAGCAGAAAAATCTGAGAGTCATGAACATGGAATAGTGACCAAGGCTGGGTACCAAAACTAATGAAACTATTTGCTTCATTGTGGACTAAGCACATTATCCAAAGTGATAGTCACAAAGTTGATGCTGAACCCACTTTTCCACATCACAGTGGGTCATTTCACTAGGTTTTTTAGTCCTCCAACTCATACAAGTTTCATTCTTCTAGTGGCTGTAAATAAGAACTGAGGATACACACTTTATTATCACAAGTTATGTTGTCCCCAAGCCTCTTGAAGTGGTAACACAATGCAGACTAAGCAAACTCTTAAAATATTAAATTCAAAGCTTTAATCTTAAAAACATTTTGGAGATAAGATAAAAAGAATTAACTGAAAAAATTAAGGGATTCTCCCTAATAAACTTACAGAAAAACAGATGTCAGTTAACACAAAGGTTTTTAAACATTATAGTGTAGCAGAGTTGAATTTTTAGTTAGATGTGAGCTTATTAACTCTATATACTTTATTAATTATTTTGAAAATCTGTAGGATATTATTTTAGTAATTAAAGAAATATCTTTGGCAAAGAATATAAAGTAAGAGTTTCATATAAACCAGTGGTCCTCAGCCTTACTAATGCTGAAACTTTTTAAGTATAGTTCCTCAGGTTATGGTGACTTCCAACCAAAACATTTTCATTGATACTTCATGATTGTAATTTCCCTATTGTTATGAATCATTATGTAAATATCTGATAATTCCCATGGTCTTAGGCAATCCCTGTGGCAGTATCTTTTAACTTAAAAGCAGATGGGTCCCACAGATAAACCCTCTTAGATAAACCCTTTATTATGAATCAGAATTTTTTGGTAAAGCAATATTTTTTGCTAATTTTCCTTCAAAAATATTTCTGTTTCTATTATTTCTTGTCACACATTGGGTAGACAATGCCACTTATCCAGAGAATAAAAGATTCTATGTGCTGGAACCAAAAAGCTGAGATAAGGTTGGTATTGTCCCAGGATAGTTTACATCTCAGACTGATATTCCCTGTTCCTGAAAACAAACTGTTTTTCATGGAAGAGGGTGCTGTGTCCCAGGAGCTGAAGGCCTTCAGCTTCAGACTTCCTGTTTACAAGGGTGGAGATATATTAATCAGTATTGTATTGAACCAGTAGGGTTATACTGCATTTCTAATCAGAGCCAACATAATCAAATGCACCAGGACATACTGTTTAAACCTGATAAGTAACTAAAGAATATTGGGCTTTTTATATTATACATAATATAACTTGAAATTTTAACCTCTTTAGACTGCATACTATGAGAAGTCCATGGAGTCTTTGGATTTGTAAGGTTCCTGTCTCCATTTGTCCAATCTGAAGGAGCAGCTGTGAATGTCATGAGGGCACAGTCTGAGCTCACTGCTGCTGTCACAAGGAAAAGGGTAAAGTTTATTGAAGATCAAAGGCATATGACAACTTGTTAGACACTGAGAGGAGCAGAGCTCCTTATCTGTCCTTGTCTAGATCTTGAAATTAGGAACTTCCTGTATCCACATAAGGTCTACCTCTCTCATATGATGTTGTGTTAGCAGTTCACAGAGGAGATCTGCATGTGCTCATCAGAAATTATTTAATATTTTATACCTGAAAAGTAGATGTATAAAATTATATATTTAATTCAAAATAGAGGGTTATGCATGTTGGACAAGAGAATATTTATTTTCCCATAATATTTACAGCTCAATGATGAAACATTAACATCAGATAAATAATTTGAGTTGGGTAGATAATGCCATGAGCTGCCTTATAACCAACTGATTAATGATACTATTTTGAGAGATTGTCTTCAAGTATAGATTAGATTGGCTTAGAAGTTCCTCTGGACCCTCCTCCATTGCTGGTGGGAATGCAAACTTGTAAACCACTCTGGAAATCAATTTGGCGCTTTCTTAGATAATTAGGAATAGTGATTCTTCAAGACCCAGCTAAGACCAGTTCACATATTTTCTGTTTTCTGGAGTTCTCTTGGACTAGAAACATTGCCAGCCTAAAATCAGGATGTAATATATTAAACATGTTCTCTTTGGAGGAGATATTCCTTAGGTTCTTTAAATTAGAGTCATAAGGGTAATAAAAACAATAAAAGCTGTTCTGTTTTATTTTCCAGTTGTAACTGAACTTGTAACCCTAGACATGTAATAAAAAATAAAACACATAATCTGTACCACTTGGATATTCATTAGTCTGTCTTTTTTTCTGTGAAACGTGTATAAATAAAGAGCACCTGGTTGCTAAAAGTCAGATCCACCTAAGTGTCATGACTGTTAGTCAACCAGCTGCAAGATTCCCCTGACTGCCATCCTGGATGATTCCTTACCCTCACTGACTCCTCATCCCCTCTGTGGGCTGCACTGTCTGCATCAGCAAAGAACTTCCATATCTCCTCTCTACTTTGTACAAAGCCCATAGAGAACACACTTGACAGCAATGTTCACAGTGTCAACAAATAACAAGAGTGATAACACAAAAAATAATAAGAATGATTAAACACAATATCTTGTCACCAAACAAAGATTTCAGTGTCACGACTGGGTTTCAAACATTTGACTTTGTGACATAAAAAGCCCCCCAAAAGATATACCCGAACCATCCAGGCTATGGTAGTGC
The DNA here is from genome assembly GCA_028658305.1 of Pachyuromys duprasi. Taxonomy (NCBI): domain Eukaryota; kingdom Metazoa; phylum Chordata; class Mammalia; order Rodentia; family Muridae; genus Pachyuromys; species Pachyuromys duprasi. The sequence goes on from JAQQSO010001850.1 coordinate 9,777, forward strand.
TCTCAGCAAACTGAAAACAAGACCCCATTGCTTAGGACAACACCTACACAATTCACTGCACATTGAGAAGTTAATCTAGTGCCTTTACTCTGGTTCTTAGACTCCCCAAAGTCAGTTATAGAGTCCACCTCATGGAGTGGGTCTTAAGACAATTTAGACAACTGTTTTTTAGTCCTATAAGGTTGGTGCCACCATTGTCTTATCAGAGCTTGCAGGGAGGACAGATTGTAAATCAAAGGATTGATGGTTGTGTTGGTGGATACTTTCCTCGATTGGCAGCCTGCAAAGTACATTTCCATGTCATAGATATTATAACATGGGGCAAGGCTCCAGGTAGGCACCAGCTCAAATTCTCCTAGATCAATGTTTTTTGTGTGTTGTCCTCTGCAAAGAGACACCAATGTTAGTTTGCAGAAAGAAAGCTTATATCTTAGCAACAGCCTATGTTTGTGGGGTGGAGGGTGGATTGCCATGGGACCTACTGGTCAAATCTGAATTGAATGCAATCTAGTCCTGCCACTGGAGGTCTCACCTGGCTACAGTGATGGACAATTGAAACTCCATATCCCCATCACTGGGAGTCCTCATTAGTATCACCTTTGTAGATCACAGGAAGTTTCCACTGCACTATGTTTCTCTACCACCACAACATAACCCCCAATACAATCTGTGTCTCTCCACACTCTCCCCTTCACCCCACTTCCCTCATACTTTATTCCAATGCTTCCATCCTCACCTGTCCCATCTCTGCCCAGAAAAATCTGTTCTAGTTCCCTCCCCCAGGGAAATCCATGCATCCACCCTAGACCCATGATCTTTACTTACATGTTTTGGGATCACTTACTTAGAGGCCCATAAGTACTTACACAAGAATACATACCATATTTAACTTTCTGGATCTGGGTTACCTCATTCAGGATGATTATTTTTCCAGTCCCACTCCCATTTGCCAGCCAATTTAATGATATCATTTCTCTTGCATAGTTAAGTACTATTTCATTTTGTAAATGTACAACATTGATTTATCCAATCTTACATTGTTTCCATTTCCGGGCTATGATGAATACAGCCAAAATGAACAAAGTAGAGTAAGTGACCATGGACTAGGGATGGAGTGTCCTTCTAGTACATGCCAGGAATTGTATAGTTTGGTGTTGAGGTAGATATAATATGAATTTTCTGAGGAAATGTCATATTGATTTCCAAGTAGTTTTACAAGTTTGCCATCCCACCAGCGATGGAGGAGTATTCCTCATGCTCCACATCTTTGTTAGCATGATGTAATTTGTGGTATTTATCATAGCCATTCTGATAGGGGTAAGATGGAATCACGAAGTTTTGCTTTTGTTTTTCTGGTTTTGTTTTTTTTTCATTTCTCTGATGACTAAGTTTGTGGAACAATTCTTTGTTTCTTAACCAATTAGGATTCCTGTATTGAGAAACTCTGTAGAGATCTTTACTCGATTTTTTCATTGGATTACTTGGTTTTGATATCTAGCTTTTTGAGTTCTTTATATATCTTTCATATTAGCCCTCTATTGAATGAGGAGTTGGAGAAAATCCTTTCCCAGTCTGTAAGTTGCCACTTTGTCTAATCGATGCTGTTCATTGCCTTAGAGAAGATTTCATTTTCACGAGAACCCATTTATTAATTTTTGATCTTAAAGTCTTCACTATTGGTATTTAGTTTAGAAAATTGTCTCCTTGTGAATGTGTTCAAGGATGATCCTTACTTTCTCTTCTAAGAGGTTCAGTATATTTGTTCATATGTTGAGGTCTTTGATCCACTTGTATGAGTTTTGTACAGGGTCATAAACATTGACCTATTTGAATTCTTGCACATGGAGACATCAGCCTGACTAGCACCAGTCAGTTGTTGAAGCACCAGTCACTAGTAGAAGATGATGTCTGATTTTTAGTGTTTATTTCTGGTTTCTTTATCAAAACTTAGATGTCCACAGGTGAGTGGATTTAACTCTGTGTCCTCGATTCCACTTGTTTGAACATCATATTTATTTGATACCAGTACTATGCACTTAAAAAAAAAACTATAGTACAACCTGAAATCAGGGATGGTGATACCTACAGAAGGTATTTTATTGTTCAGGACTGTTTTAGATATCCTGTTTTTATTTTTTATTTCAGTTTGTGTTTTCATAGAACATTGAGGCTGGTCTTTTTAAGGTCTGTGAATAATCTGTGTTGTTATTTGTTGGGGATTATATTAAATCTGTGGACTGCTTTTGATAGAATGGCCATTTTACTAATCCTACCCATCCATGAACATAGGAGCTCTTCAATCTTTTGACACCTTCTTCAATTTCCCACTTAAAAGAATTGAATTGTTTTCATAAGTCTTTTGTTGTTGTTGTTGTTCAAGTCACCCCAAGACATTTTCTATTATTTACGGGTATTATGAAAAGTGTTGTTTCCTTAATTTTTTTCTCAGTCTGTCTTTTGTATATAGAAGGGCTACTGATTTTTTCATTAATATTGATTCTATCCACTTATGTTCACATATATATAATGTATATATATATATATATATATATATGCTTTCCTATGATCTGCAAATAATGATACTTTGTTTTCTCTCTTTTCTTTATTTCTCCCTTATTAATTTGTGTACACTTGATCTCTTTTAATTTTCTTATTGATGTAGCTAAATTTTCAAGTACTATATCTAATATATTTGACAGAATGGACAATATTTCTTCTTGCTTTTATTGCAACTGCTTTGAGCTTCTCCCCATTTAAACGGATGTTGGCTAAGGGCTTTCTGAAAACTGCCTTTACTATGTTTAGGTGTGTTCCTTGTATACTTAATCATTTGAGAATTTTTATTGTGAAGGGGTTTTAGATTTTTATCAAATTATTTTTCAGCCCTGGAGATGAAGTTCTTTTTACTTCATTCTTATTTCAGTTTATTTATATGGTGGATTATATTTATTGATATTTGTATGTTGAGACATCCCTGCATCTCTGAGATCAAGCTTACTTGATCATGGTGGATGATCGTGTTGGTGTGTTCTTCGATTCAGGTTGCAACTATTTTATTGATATTTTTGCATTTGTGTTCATAAGGAAAATTTTTAATTCTCAGTTTTTGAGACCTTATTTGCTTTGGGTATCAGAGTAACTATGTCCTCAGAAAATGAATTTGGCAATGTTCTTTCTGGTTTTTTGTTTCTTTGTGTGTGTATTTTAGATTATGGTCAAGAGTACTGGCATTAATTGTCTTTGAAGGTCTTGTAGAATTCTGCTCTAAAGCCCTTTGGCCTAGGACATTATTTTATTTAGAAAAATTTAAATGATGGTTTCAACTTCTGTAGGGTTTAGTGTTCTCTTTAAATTGTTTATTTTATCTTGATTTACATTTGGTAGGTGGTACCTATCAAGAAAAATATCAGTTTTTCTTAGATTTTCCAGTTTGGTGGAGTAGTTTTTAAAAATATGTTCTTATGATTCGCTAGAATTCGTTGGTGTCTTTAGTTTTGTCCCCATTTTTATTTCTAATTTTGTTAATTTGAAGATTATCTCCCTGTTTTTTTTTTTAGTTTAGATATATATTTGTCTATATTACTGATTCCGCAAACAAGCCACTCTAAATTGTATTGATTTTTGAATTGGTCTCTATTTCCATTTTATTAATTTGAGACCCTATTTTGATTATTTCTTGCAAACTAGTCTTCTTGGATGGGATTATTAGTTTGCATTATATAGTTTTTGAGTATACAGTAAATTGCTAATATGAAAACTTTCCAACTTTTATATTGCCATTTAGTGTATGAACTTGCTTCTTAGCACTGCTTTCACTGTTTTCCAGAAATTAGGGGGTACGGTGTGTATTCCCTTTCTTTGATTAAAAAGCCTTTACTTTCTCTACTTATTTATGTTTTTGCCTATTTTTCATTCTGTGAAAAACTGTTCAGTTTCAGTGACTGTTAAGATTTCTTTTTTTTTAAATTAATTAATTTATTTTTTTATCAATCACAGGTTACGTACTTTGCATCCCAAGAATAGCCCCCTCCCTCATTCCCTCCCAACCTCCCCCTCCCTCCCTCATTTCCCTCCTCCCCGCCCCCTCCAAGTCCACCAACAGGGAAGAACCTCCTTCCCTTCCATCCAACCCCAGCTAATCCTGTCTCCTCAGGGCTGGCTGCAATGTCCTCCCCTGGGATCTAGCCAGTCTGTCACTCCCAGGCGTGTATGGGGGAGGGTCAAAGAGTCAGCCATCAAGTTCATGACTGAAACAGTCCCTGTTCCCCTCACTAGCCTCTTCAGTCTGACACGGAGCTATCATGGGCCCCATCTGAGCAGCAGTTCCAGGCCACATCCACACATGACCATGGTTGTAGAAACCTTCTCAGACAAGACACCTGTACCCTGCTCAGTTTGGTCTTTATGGAGCTCTTGTTCTCCCCAAGTCTCACCAACCTCACCCATTTTTATCATCACTTCCCGCCCTCTGCCAAAGGCTTGCTTGTGAGTCTTAATATCTGCTCTGATACATCCAAACATTGATGCCCCCCCCCCCCACAAGAGGTTCTCCTTCGCATGTTCCTGTCCTGTTGCTTGTTTTCTCCTCCACTCAATGTCCATCCCATTTGTTCATCCAAACAAGCATTGATCATACCAACCTGGGTCCTCCTTCCTGTATATCCTCCCTAGGTGTGTAGATTTCAGCATGACCTTCCTATCCTATAGGTATATATAAGTGAGTATACACCATATGTTTCTTTCTGCTTTTGGGATACCTCACTTAGAATGATCATTTCCAGGTCCCACTATTTGCCTGGGAATTTCATGATTTCCTCCGTTTTAATTGCTGAGTAGTATTCCATTGTGTAAAAGTACCACAATTTCTGTATCCATTCCTCAACTGAAGGACATCTAGGTTGTTTCCAGGTTCTGACTATTACAAATAAAGCAGCCACGAACATAGTTGAGCAAATGCCTTGTTGTGTACTTGAGCATTTTTTGGATATATGCCTAAGGGTGGTATAGCTGGGTCTTGAGGAATCACTATTCCTAATTGTCTAAGAAAGCGCCAAATTGATTTCCAGAGTGGTTGTACAAGTTTGCATTCCCACCAGCAATGGAGGAGGGTTCCTC
>JAQQSO010001851.1:0-14890 GCA_028658305.1 Pachyuromys duprasi
GAAGATCAGGGATTTCAGGTGGTTTGTTAGTGTGTGTTGTGTCTCAGTTGAACTCTGTTGTGGGCTCTGTGTGCCCGGCTTCGTGCTCTGTGCTAGAAGCTGTGAGCACTGCAGGCTGGTCACCCCTCTGGTCTGGAGTCTTTACTCCTCCCTCTGTGCTAGAGTTTGAATGTCCAGGTTTGAGATGTCAGCTAGGGGCTGTGCGTTCTGCCCTGGTCTTGCTGCCCAGGGCTGTCCCCTGGAATGGAGATTTGGCGTCTCCTTCTGGGTCCGGGGCTGTGCACCACGGTCTGAGATGATATTTGGGGCACACACAGTGGGTTTGGGTTGGTGTGCATCCGCTGTATGCAGCCCTGTCTGAAATGGTGCAGGTATCCTTCTCTGTCTGGCCCATGGACACACAGGGACTGAGGTTTTCGCGGGTGGATGGGTGCAGCGTTTGCCCTCAGTGTGCAGTCTGGTGAAGACAGTCCCCGGCTCCTCTTAGTCTGGGGTGGCCCTGGCAATCGGCGTGCACCTGTCGCACACCCGTGGGTTGAAGCAGAACTCGGGTCCCTCCCAGACCCGCCTTCGGACTCACACATGGACTGAGGTTTTGCTGGTGGAAGCGTGCGGTGCGCGCCCGCAGTGTGCAGACTGGTCAAAATGGTCCCTAGATCTTCTCAGTCTGTGGTGGTTCCTGCGATCGGTGTGAGCCTGCAGCACACCCGCGGGTTGAAGCAGAACCTGGGTGCAGTGTGCGCTTGCAGTGTGCAGGTCAGTGAAAACGGTACCGGGTTCCTTCTCAGACTGTGCACGATACTGTGTGATCCAGTCTATTATGGCGGGTGCGTGCGCCCAGCGCGGCTGCTCGTTCAGATCAGAGCTGTGCGCTGCTGGTCACCGGGAGATTTTTCCGCATAATAAATGGGTGTCCCTAGGGTTTTCCCACTTGATTTTCTCACCGTAGGAGTTCCGATCACCTGGCAATCACAAATGCTCGCGTTTTAGGTCCCAGAGTTCAGTCTCCTGGTCGCTGCATTGTTTCTGCTGTCCTACTTCTCAGACACAGTGTTCTTTCGTGGCAGCCATCTTGGATCTCCTAGTGACTATTTCATTGACATTATGCAGCGATTCCTGTCCTGTATATTCTAGGGGGCTAATGGGAATGAAGGAGGCTTTTGTATTCCTTTAGAATCTGTCGTTCCAGAGTATTCAATGCTGTCTGTGTGTAGTTAATGTCCTGGACCCTAACATATTAGAGAAATCTCACCCATAAAAATATAGGACCCTATCTCAGGAATTTCTTATTTTACTATTCTGAGAACTGGACACCCTAATCAGTGGTAATAAGTCCTAGCAAACAGGAATATTGGTTGTCTTTGGGTGTCTGAGCTATTTCTGGTCAAAAAATGGAGCAGGTCATTCAGACCAATGGTTTCTCTCTTGGGGAGAGGATGAAAAAATGTCTTTCAATAGATGTGAAATCTAATGAAAGAATGGCATTTTCTTCTTGGGATTTAGGAAGAAAGAATATATGGTGGAATTTATATACTCCAGGTCCTAATAAGTTCCAGAGGATCCAAGATCTTCTGGCCTCCATAGGTACACATATACAAGTGACATACACACATACTCTCTGCATTTCTGTCTTTCTCTCATACACACACAGAGAAGAAAGAAAGAGACAAAAAAATCATTTTAAATGGTGAAAGATGAAATGGGTATAACTGTAGATTCTTCCCAGCAAATTGGCTACCACAGGCCCTCTTGTAACTTACTGAACAAAACACTGCTCAGATTCTTGGCCTGACAAAAAGCTTTTTGGACACAAATCAGTGTTACTATAGTACTGTATGTTTGACTGAAGATGTGAAGTTAAGTATTAGCTTAACATTAGGTAAGGGAAATTATCGTGGATGCAGTATAACTATCTTTTTGATTAAGCCTAATTTTCTGACTAGATACTAGTAGGAGACCTACCAATAGATTCACAGATTCTGAACCAGAGACATGGGAAGATTGGTGCTATTTGTGCTGTTACTCAGTTTTCTCATAACTGTAACTTAATTTTCACATTTAATCATTAAGACTCATCTTGAAACAGATCTTAAAGGGAGGTTTTCCTTGCCACAGTTCTAGATATTTCCCATTTAAATAGTCAGATTGTCATGTGCAAGTAATTTCAGCACTATTTTATCTCATGTCTTGTTAGAATTTTAGCAGATGTCATTCCACTCATCTAGAGTCATAATAGCTGCTTTCAGGAAAATCTATCTTAGTTTAAACTCTTTTTTACCCTACTGTTCTTCTTGCTCTTTTATATAATTGCTATACTTTCCTGTAGCTAATGTTTTTTTAGCTTTATCAATTTCATCGTTTCAGTAGTTATCAGCATGCTCTGTAGCAAGAGTAAAAATAGAAATAAATAATCCTACTTCTAGAACAATTACAAGTTCCTGGATTCTGTTTTACTCACCATTGAATGTAATAGATTTCATGTGCTTTCAGTCTAGTCAGCCCGGATGAAACACAGTCAGTCCCAAGGGAGCTGAGACTGTTAACCTGTCACTGCAGAACTGGAGCAAAACCTTTGGCTGATAATCATCTGGTCTGAGATTAATGATTAACATAAACTGAACAATTTTCATGTTTTTCTAGTATAAAGAAACAACTGGTTGTAGGCCTTCTTAGAATCACCTTAAGGATGACGCCTAAACCAAATAAATTTTTCTTGGCCTGAGGTCTTTCATCATAAAGTGGCTGAAAGACATGAAACAGTGTAGTAGTTTTCTTTGCTGCATTTGACATATATTCTGTGAACTAATAATTATGTCAGTATCACTTCACTAATAGATTCATTTTGCCTTATGTAACTGCAAGTATAGCCTTCCTCTGATTAGTTCCCTAATTAGGAAAAGCTAGTCAGGGAAAAGAACCTATAGTTATCAGTTCTCACACAGTTTCAATTTAATTTACCACAGGTACTTATGGAAATTTTTAATTTGGCTTGGCAGTAGACTAAAGTAGCTGGTCCCTCTGTCTGGAATGTTGTCAGTTTGAGCATAGAAGTCTTGCATTCTGGGAAACCCCTCTCTGGCAAAACTGGACATTTGTTCACAGTTTCAGTACCTTTTATGAACTTTTCTTTGTGGCAATCCAGCTTCTTGACACATGCCCTATTAAAGTTAATAGGTCAGATTTTATTGAAAAAGACTTCTAGTTAAGAACATGAAACTAAGGACTGGAACAGATTTCAGAGGTAATTTATCTTAGAAGAAGTACTTTTGGAAAGAAACTAGAATTGCTGTTACGATTTTGTACACGTATATATGATATGTTTTAATTTTTTATCTCCAGTCAAAATATGATGAACTTAAAAAATCAGAAAAGGGAAGTAAACAACAACATAAAGTCCATAAATATATTACATCGTGCGAGATGGTGATGGCTCCTGTCCATGAAGCAGTGGTTTCGTTGCATGTTTCCAAAGTCTGGGATGATATCAGCCCTCAGTTCTATGCTACATTTTGGTCATTGACAATGTATGACCTTGCAGTTCCACATACCAGCTATGAAAGAGAAGTCAATAAACTTAAAGTCCAGATGAAGGCGATTGATGACAATCAGGAAATGGTAAGTTTTATTGTAGCAATGCAAGTATAATGATTATGACATCTGTGCAGTTTTATCTATGCTTTGTAATTATTTTAGTTCAAGGTTCTTATTGCTCTATAATATTTTAAGTAGACTTAATGGTAATATCTAAATGGTTTGGGCAGGATCTTAGCAAATGGTTAGAAATTATGATAAAGAAATAAAAAGACATTCATATCTTTTTACTGAACACTACCATAGCAACCTCAGATATTTGTGTGGCTCCTATTTCAAGAGCAGTAGGAATTTTCAAAGGATTATTATTATCATACACACACACACCAGAAAACAGGAAATAGTATGGGGTTTAAATAGATCTCCTTTATTCGATGATATAAGCAATCAGGTTGGTAAAAAATTAGGTAGGTGCTGGAAGTTGGTTACAATAGTAAATATGATACAATTGAGAGCTTATTTAGATGCCTTAGCTGATAAATAACACACATAAAAATGGAACTTTAAAAAGATTATGAGAGTAATGTGAAGAGTGATTTTCATACAGGGAAGATCTAGTCTGAGGCTAGAGACCAGCTGCATGTTATTTGGGCTCCTTTGGTATGAAGCGCCAAGAATATAGGCTATGGCAGAGACAGAGGCAGTACATATGGCATTTAAACAAGTGGGGTTATAGGAATGAAAAAAAGTCAAAAATAACTTCATTTTGCTTCAGGTGGATACTACTAGAGTTAGGAAGGTAGCCTGTTTAGAAGACATGGGAAGACTCTGTGATACTGATATGGTTGTGTGAAATAGAAAGAAAAGTAATATATTCAGGCATACCTACTGTATAATCATGATGAAATAATTATAAAGTATAATCATTATTCACTTTAAAATTTAATACATGAAAGGAGACAATGTAGATACAGTTAGAAAAGTGTCTGCCTTTACTTTGTAGCCTCCAAATAAAAAGAAAAAAGAAAAGGAGCGTTGCACAGCTCTTCAGGATAAGCTTCTTGAAGAAGAAAAGAAACAGATGGAACATGTTCAGAGAGTTCTTCAGAGACTAAAGCTGGAAAAAGACAACTGGCTTTTAGCAAGTAAGTTCTTGGGATTGTACATTCCTGCTGCTGCTAAATTGCAAATTTCTAACTTTGGAGGAGTTCAAGTGGTATACTCATATTCAACTCTGTTCACTGTTCTTTAGTTTTTCATTACCACAGAATCAACTTAATGTGTTCAGCAACGTGACTGATGACAGTTTGCTAGTGAAATGAATTAGTGTATAATGATAATATTGATAGCTTAGTATCCAGATTTTCTGTAAAGGATCATATTTTTGTGGAAATTGTAGATAATTGTAGAGTAAATTGTAGAGTAAAAGTGATATGAATATAGATATCCCATAGTTTGTGGTTTTATAACATTGTATAATTACAGTTAAATTGTTGGCATGTTCCCTGAGGTCCTTCTTGTTGTTTAGCTTCCTTAGGTGTACAGATTTTAGTATGTTTATCCTATATTATATGGCTAATATTCACTTATAAGTGATACTCTGAACAACAGGGAGGACCATAGGGAAAATGGTTAATTCTCATTCAGAAGGGAAAACAGGATAGGCACTTGATATGGTAGGAGAGAAGGAACAGTACAAGAACCTACCATAGAGGGCCTCTGAAAGACTCTACCCAGCAGGCTATTAAAGCAGATGCTGTGACTCATAGACAGAGTGTTATGAGGGCAGAACTCAGGGAGTCCTATGGAAGAAGGGGAGGAGTGGATAGAAAGACCTGGATGGGACAGCTCCAGGAGACCAACAGAATCAAAAAATCTGGCCTCAGGGGGTCCTTCAGAGACTGATGAATCAACCAAGGATCATGCATGGAGAGGACTCAGACCCCCTTGTTCAGATGTAGCCCATGGTCAGCTCAGTCTCCAAGCGGATTCCCAAGTAAGGGGAGCAGAGACAGTCACTGGCAAAAGCTCGACTGCCTACTCCTTGATCACTTCTCCCTGGTTGGGGGAACTAGCCAGCCCACAGAGACAGAAATCCAGACAGTCCAGGATAGACACTTGATACGGTAGGTAGAGACCTGATAGTCTAGGATGAGACAGTAAGGGAGAAGAACTTCTGTCAGTAGACTAGGGAAGAGGGATAGGGGAAGAAGAGGCAGGGAGGGTGGAACCAGGAGGAGACAAGGGAGGGTGCTACAACTGGGACACAAAGTGAATAATTGTAAGTAACAATAACAACAACAATAATAAAGAAAAAAGTTGTCTTTTTTGGTAGCCTTGAGGCACTTGAGGAAGACGATAACTGCTTAATGCACTCTTCTTTTACTTTTAGAGTCTACCAAAAACGAGACCATCACAAAATTTCTACAGCTATGTATATTTCCTCGTTGCATTTTTTCAGCAATTGATGCTGTTTACTGTGCTCGTTTTGTTGAATTGGTACATCAACAGAAAACTCCAAATTTTTCCACACTCCTGTGCTATGATCGCGTAAGTTCTTATATTGTAACCTTAAAAAATTATGCTAAGAAAGTTAAGTATTATAAACTCTACAGGCATTGTTTATACAGTGAATAGCATGAACTTGAAATGTAATTCTACTTCTTTCTAACTATATGATCCTTCACAAGATATTCAACCTTTTGGTGCCACTGTTTTCTTATATATAAAAAGGGACCTGCAGATAGGGAGAGGACAGGAGATCCGCAAGGAGAGCAGCAGAACCAAAAAATCTGAGCACAGGGGTCTTTCCTGAGACTGATACTCCAACAAAGTACCATGCATGGAGATAGCCTAGGGTCCTGCACAGATGTAGCCCATGGCAGTTCAGTGTCCAAGTGGCTTCCATAGTAATGGGAACAGGGACTGCCTCTGACATGAACTGATTGGCCTGTTCTTTAATCACCTCCCCCTGATGGGGGAGCAGCCTTACCAGGAGACAGAGGAAGACAATGCAGCCATTCCTGATGAGACCTGAAAGACTAGGATCAGAAGGAAGGAGAGGAGTACCTCCCCTATCAGTGGACTGGGGGAGAGGGATGTGTGGAAAAGGTGGGATTGGAAGGAAGAGGGAAGGGTTTGTGGGGGGGATACAAAGTAAATAAAGTGTAATTACTTAAAAATTAAAATAAAAAATATTTAAAAAAATGACCAGAGGGAATTTTCCAGTTTCTTAGCAGTATTGGAAAGAACTGGTGACAATTGAATCTACTAAAACTTTCATGGTTTCTTTAAAGAAAAAAAAAGGGGGGGTACTGCTTTGTAAGATTGATCTGAGGGTTAAATGTGTCACTACATATAAGAACCCCATGAAATGCAGTTTGTTGCACTCAAAGTTAACCTATTCACTCAGGATTTGAATTTCATAATCATGTATCTTTATAAGCAGGACCTTTCTCTACCCTCCAACTTTCACCCCTCTAAACAAAACGAAAGAAAACAACCTTTCATACGAATAAAAGACTATATATTCACACCACTTAAGAGTACGGAAGCCTTCCAGTGTTATCATATTCATGGATTTTCCATCTTCCTTTCTTTTATATTACTCTATTTGTGGGTTTGAAATGTGCGTTATAGCATGTCTGCTGCGTATTTCTAAATCTTACCACCTTTGCGTACTCTCTATTCAGTTGCGGTCATGAATGACAGACTCTTTAAGAAGCATTATGGAATAATGATAGCCTTTTTCTTTTATTATAAATCATATTTTTTCATAAAAATTTACATTCTTTAACAACCCAGATGTCCCTCAAGTGAGGAGTGGATACAGAAATTGTGGTACCTTTACACAATGAATTACTACTCAGCAATTAAAAACAAGGAAATCATGAAATTTTCAGGCAAATGTTGGGAACTAGAAAAGATCATCCTGAGTGAGATATCCCAGAAGCAGAAAGACATACATGGTATAAATTCACTTATAAAGTGGATATTAGATATATAATATAGGATAAACACACCAAAATCTATACACTTAAAGAAGCTAAGCAAGAAGGAGAATCCTGGGTAAGATGCTCAATCCTTATTCAGAAAGGCAAACAAGATAGACATTGGAAGAGGGTGAAAACAGGGAACAAGACAGGAGCCTACCACAAAGGGCTTCTGAAAGACTCTACCCAGCAGGGTATTAAAGCAGACAATGAGACTCACAGCCAAACTTTGGGCAGAGTGCAGGGAATCTTATGAAAGAAGGGGGAGATAGAAATACCTGGAAAGCCTGGAACTCCACAAGGAGAGCAACAGAACAAAAAAATCTGGGCCTAGGGGTCTTTTATGAGACTGATACTCCAACCAAGGACCATGCATGGAGATAACCTAGAACCCCTGCACAGATGTAGCCCATGGCAGCTCAGTATCCAAGTAGGTTCCCTAGTAATGGGAGCAGGGATTGTCTCTGACATGAACTCAGTGGCTGGCTTTTTGAACACCTACCCCTGATGGGGGAAGCAGCCTTACCAGGGCACAGAGGAAGACATTGCAGCCACTCTGGATGAGACCTGATAGACTAGGGATGTATGGAAGGGGAGTAGGACCTCCCCTATGAGTGGACTGGAGAAGGGACATGGGAGGAGAAGAAGGAGGGAGGGTGGAATTGGGTGGGAGAAAAGGGAGGGGGTATTGCTGGGATACAGAGTGAATAAATTGTACTAAATTAAAAAATACAAATAAAAAACATTTACTTTTTTATGATTGCTACTTCTCTACAGAATCTAGAGTTGACAGTCTGTAGATATGAATATAAAGGGAAGAAGTACATTTTCTACTAAATTGATGTTTATTTTGATTTGTTAAAGTATAGTCTTAATATTTTTGTTAGTTTGATTTATTTTCAAACATTTTTCTCTAGGTTTTTTCAGACATAATTTACACAGTTGCAAGCTGTACTGAAAATGAAGCTAGCCGTTATGGGAGATTTCTCTGCTGCATGTTAGAGACGGTGACTAGGTGGCATAGTGATAGAGCCACATATGAAAAGGTATATGATTATTAAATAATTTTACCCATGTATGTTTTTATTGCTTCAGATTGGTCACTTTTAAAACAATTTGAAATTTAGCTATGGTAATACTTTAAAACCACAATTAATATATTGTTTAAAATGAGGAATTTTTTTATTCTGTTTCAACTTGACATTTCAAGTTAATGTCATTGGGTAAGCTTTACCTTTTACCTAAATTTAGTTTGTGGGATAAATTTTACTTCTGAAAATGAGAAAGTTATTTTTTTTAGGAATGTGGAAACTATCCAGGATTCCTTACCATATTACGGGCAACTGGATTTGATGGTGGAAATAAAGCTGATCAATTAGATTATGAAAATTTTCGACATGTTGTACATAAGTGGCATTACAAACTAACCAAGGTAAAAAAAGACTGGATATTTTTCAAAGGTTATTATTTTTCTTTTTAAGCCTGTTTTATTATAATAGCTCTTTAAATGTCTGTTATAGGCATCAGTACATTGCCTTGAGACAGGCGAATATACTCACATCAGGAATATATTGATTGTGCTAACAAAAATACTTCCTTGGTACCCAAAAGTTTTGAATCTGGGTCAGGCTTTGGAAAGAAGAGTGAATAAAATATGCCAAGAAGAAAAAGAGAAGAGGCCAGATCTATATGCATTGGCTATGGGGTAACACAATTATACTTTAATGTGATTTATGAGACTAGATTACAGAAGGATTCTGAAGATGTGAAAATGTTTTACAATGTTGAAGTCTTATCTTCTGCTTTACTTCAGGAGATTATGGGAGATTATGCGATCATGTTCCCACAGGCTGGTGAGAGTTGTCACTTCTGATTGTCAACTTCCGGTTTACACTGGATGATAGTTTCAAAGAAATACAATATTTCTTGAAAGGGGGAGGGAATGTAATCTTATCATAGTTACTGTATCTTGAGGCGCAAAAGGAAAAAAGCTCTCCAGTTATGAAATTAGTTACTAAGATTTCAGAACACTCTAAAGACCTTGGAGAATATATTGTAAAGTAGTACTTTATTTTCTAGAACCAAGTGGCAGAACGAATAATTTGCTAATTTTATTTGACTAAGCCCTGTATCTGTGTTTTTTGATCTGTATATGTGTATTTAAACACTTTGTGCGACTTTCAGCTATTCGGGGCAGTTGAAAAGTAGAAAGTCACATATGATACCTGAAAATGAATTTCATCACAAAGATCCTCCTCCAAGGAATGCTGTTGCCAGTGTACAGAATGGGCCTGGTGGTGGAACTTCTTCATCATCCATAGGAAGTGCATCTAAATCAGATGAAAGTGGCACTGAGGAGACTGGTATGCTTGTTTGTAGACCCTTCTCAATAATATATTGAACTGTTTCATCACATGATAATTGTAATGCTAGCCTCATACTGCTTTTTATTCCTTAGTTATCAGGATGTAACTATTAAGAATTAATCAGCCTCCTGGGCCTTTCTAATTATCTACTAATCATTTTGCTGTGAAGTCACAGTTTGTGCTTAGATTTCTTAACAAAAACCTTGTTTTCATTTCAGATAAATCAAGGGAGAGATCTCAGTGTGGTACAAAAGCTGTTAATAAGGCTTCTAGTACTACACCAAAAGGGAATTCAAGCAATGGAAATAGTGGCTCTAACAGGTAGGAACACTGCCATATTTTACAATTCTAAACTCCCTCTCTCATGTGTATGTCTCTTTTTGTGTATGATGTGTATGTAAGTGGTCTTGTGTGCTTGCCACAATGTGTGTGGAGGTTTAAACTCATATGTTACTCCACCCCTTGTACCTTGTTTGAAATTGGACCTTTTTTTACTGCATATGCTAGGCTACTTTCTCTGCCTCCCATTTACCATAGTAGTCACTGGGCTTACAGATGAGTTCTTTATTTTATTTTTTATATTAGTTATAGTTTATTCACTTTATATCCCAGCTGTAACTCCCTCCCTTCTCCCCTCCCAATCCCACCCACCCTTCGTTATCTCCTCCTATGCCCTTCTCCAAGTCCATGGATAGGGGAGGTCATCCACAGATGAGTTCTATTGTGCTTGTCTTTATGTGGGTTCTGGGAAGCTGAGTTTGCTTTCTTATACTTACATGGCAAGCACTTTAAAAACATAGCCATATTCCTAACTCCAAAGTTCTCTTACTTAAAAAATTACCTTTTATTTTAGTCTACAAAGTAATTATGGCATCTCCATATGTAGGTCTCATACTTTATTCTAATTTTGCCCCTAACCTATGTCTCTCTTGCTCCCATTGTTTCTTACTAGTACCCTTCTTTCCAAAAATCTCTCTTCTGCTCTTCAACACATTATCTTTCATCTATTATCTTCCTTTCTATCTCTTGTCTTTCTCTTAAGATCTAGTCTTGTTTCTTGGTCCTTTTTCTAGTTTCATGGTATATATGATATATACATACTAAAATCTAGGTTCTGCATATGAACAGAAACATGATACTTGCCTTTTGAGCCTGTCTAATTTCAGTTAACATAAAGATTTCCAGTTGAACACATTTTCCAGCATATGCCATCATCTGAGTTTTCATTTTGGCTGAATTTCATTTTGTATGTATACCACATTTTCTTTATCTGTGACTCTGTTGATAGACATGTAGGCTAGCTTCATTTATTGTGAATAGTGCAGCAATAAACAAAAATGTGTGAGTATTTACATGTTATGTTGAATTAGAGACCTTTGGGTGTATACCCAGGAGTGGAATAGCTGAGATAGTCTATTCTTAGTTTAATGAGACACTTGTACAGTGACTTCTATAGTGGCTGCAACAGTTAACATTCCCACTAATAATTTATAACTTTGTACCGACATTCTTTTTTTTAAAGTTTATTTATTATATATACAGTGTTCTGCCTGCATGTACACCTGCATGCCAGAAGAGAGTACCAGAACTCGTTATAGATGGTTATGAGCCACCATGTGGTTGCTGGCAAGTGAACTCAGGTCCTCTGGAAGAGCAGCCAGTGTTCTTAACCTCTGAGCCATCTCTTCAGCCCCCTGTACCGACATTCTTACCAACTTTTTTGTTTTGTTTATTTTCTTGACAAGAGCCATTCTGACTGGTTCAAAGCAGTTTTAATTTTCATTTTTCTAATGGCTAGATGTTGAATTCCTTTTCAAATATTTATTGTCTGATTATATTCCTTCTATGAGCTATTTATGAGCTCATTCCTAGCCTGTTTATTGATTAGGTGAATTTCAAGTTCACCTCTTTGTTAGTTCTTGGTTATTGTCCTAGAAGTGCTTTTCCTTTACTTTTCCTTTACTTTTAAGAATTTGAACTTTTACATTAAGGTGTTTGATAATTTTGAATTGATTTTGAGCAGAATGAGTAATAGAGACCTAGTTTCATTCTTTTACTGGTGAGTATCCAGTTTTCCTAGTACTGTCTGCTGTAGATACTGTCCAATATCTTCTAAGAAATTTGTTGAAAATGAGGCGAGTGTAGCTGTGTACATTATTTTCTTGCTCCTATATTCTATTTCAGTAATCTTCACTGATCTACAGGTATGTTCTTGTGCCAGTACCATGTTGTCTTTGTCAATATGAGTCTGTTGTATAATTTGGGATCAGGTATTGTGATACCTCCACCATTGCCTTTTCTGCTGAGGATTGCTTGCCTAGTCCAGGTCTCTTGTATATCTCTATCGGGTTTGGTGTGTGTGTGTGTGTGTGTGTGTGTGTGTGTGTGTATGTGGGCGTGTGCATGCTTGTTTGTCTGTGTCTGTCTGTCTCTCTGTGTGTGTGTAATTCTGTAACAAAATGAAGAAGCTCATTTGAACTTTATAGGGATTATATTGAATATTTAGATCACGTTGGGTAATATAGCCATTTTCACAATATTGATTTTTCTAATCCATAAGCATGGTATTTCATGGTCAAGTCAGTTTTGTTTTTTAAATTTTATTTGTTAATTATTAAAAATAGATTTTTTCCATAAAATATATTCTGATTACTGTTTCCCCTACCCTAACTTCTCCCAGATTCTCCCTGCCTCTTCAGCTTCACACCCTGTATTACTCCTTCTCATTAGAAAACAGACATCTTAGAAAATTAATAATGTTAAAATAAAAGCACTGTAATTTGAATAGGACAATATACTCTGTCTTATTTCTGATTTTGTTTTAAGTGCTTTTGAAGGTCTGTTATATGTTCCCTGTTTTTCTTGTTTCTTTATGGCTATTTCTTTTTTCATGAAGGAGTGTTTTTGTTTTTTTCTACAGCTGTTGATATAATCTTGTGATTTTTAACCTTGAGTCCATCTGCTTTATTATATTTCTTTAATAATTCTTGTATCCCTGGAATGAAACCAGTTTGTTGCTGGTGCATGATTTTTAATGTGTTCCTGAATTCCATTTGCAAGAATTTAAGTACTTTTGCATCTTGTGGTAGAGAGATGGATGAGCAAGGTTAAGAACACTGACCGCTCTTCCAGAGGACCCAGGTTTAATTCCCAAAACCCACATGGCAGCTTACAAACATATGTAACTCTTGTTCCAGGGGATCTGACACTTTCTTCTGGCCTCTGTAGGTATTGGGCATTCATGCCATACACTGACATACATGGTGTAGACATGCATGTAAGGAAAACACTCATAAATATAAAATAAATAAACAAGATGTGAAAGTTATTTTTTTTTAATTTGTTTGTGGAATTGGCTCATACTTTTATTCTTTTGTTGTATATTTATTCAATTTGGTTTAAGAGTAATACTGTCTTTGTAGAATGAGTTTGGTAATATTCTTTTACTTTGTGTTTTATGGAACACTTTCAGGATCTCTGGCATTGGCACTTTTGTAAAGATTTGGTAGAATTTATTAGCCAATCGGAATGGTTCTGGGCATTTCTCCCATTTCACTGCTTGTAATGAATCTATTTGAGTTGTCTGTAGTCCCTTGATTTAATTTTGATAGGTCATATGTATCTAGGAATTTATCCTTTTTTTAAAAGATTACCTAGTTTTATTCCGTGATGGCAGTGGATTTCATTGGAATCAACAATAAACACATTCTTTTCATCTCTAATGTTTATTAGCTTGAATCTTCTGTTTTGACTAGTGTGACTAGACATTTACCAATTTTTTTAGAAAAAATTGTTTTCAAAGGGCTAACTCTGGTTGATTCTCTATTTTCTTCTTTTAGTCTTTGTTTCATTAATTTCTTCCCTGCCCTCATTTTTTCTTGCTATTGAGTGCTTTGGGGTTTGCCTTGTTCTTTTTTGCTAAGACATCATTTAACTATTTGAGACTTCTGATTTTTTTTTTAATGTAAGCATTTACAGCTAGAACTTCTTTATTTGTATCTGAAATATTGTGGTATGTTGTGCTTTCATTTTCATTTAATTCTTGAAATTTTTAAAATTTCCTCTTGATTTCTTCTTCTACTCTCTGGTCTTTTATGGGTATATTTAAATCTCCAAGTACTTGTGTAGTTTCTATAGTTTTCTTGCTATTGATTTCTGGTTATATTCCAGTATGATTTAATGAAGTAGCAAAAAATCATTTCAGTTCTGTATTTCTTCAGATAGACTGTGATCAGAATAAGGTCTCTTTTTGTAAAATGTAATTTATTTATTTTTATATCAATCACAGGTTAGGAACTTTGCATCCCAGGCTTAGCCTCCTCCCTCATTCCCTCCAACTCTCCCCATCCCTCCCTCATCTCCTCCCCGCCCCCTCCAAGTCCACCAACGGGGGAGGACCTCCTCCCCTTCCATCAAACCCCAGTTCATCTTGTCTCCTCAGGGCTGGCTGCAATGTCCTCCCCTGGGATCTAGCCAGGCTGTTACTCCCTGGCGTGTATGGGGGAGGGTCAAAGAACCAGCCATCAAGTTCATGACTGAAACAGTCCCTGTTCCCCTTACTAGGGTCTTCAGTTGGACACCGAGCTACCATGGGTCACATCTGAGCGGGGGTTCTAGACCATATCTATACCTGGTCCTTGGTTGGAGAAACTGTCTTGTAAAATTTGGTCTTTGTGGAGCTCTTGTTCTCCCCAAGTCTTACTAACTTCCCCTATTTTCATTATTATTCGCAGCCCTCTGCCAAAGGCTTGGTTGTGAGTCTTAATATCTGCTTTGATACATTGCTATATTGATTCTTTCAGAAGCCCTCTTTGGTATGCTCCCGTCCTGCTTGTTTTCTCCTCCATTCAATGTCCTTCCCATTTGTTCATCTAAATGAGCATTGCTCATACCAACCTGGGTCCTCCTTCTTGTATATCTTCCCTAGCTGTGTAGATTTCAGCATGACCTTCCTATCCTATAGGTCTATATAAGTGAGTATATACCATATCTTTCTTTCTG
>JAQQSO010001852.1:0-14890 GCA_028658305.1 Pachyuromys duprasi
ATCATCTGGAGGTATCTCCATCCCCGACTTCAAGCTGTACTACAGAGCAATAGTAATAAAAACTGCATGGTATTGGCATAGAAACAGAAGAGTGGATCAATGGAACCGAATAGAAGACCCAGAAATGAACCCACACACCTATGTTTTTTAATTCAGCTGAGAATTTCTTTTACTACCAGCACTTCTGCTTTCTTTTCTTTCAGTGTTTTAAGTCCCTTTAAGAATCCCTCCCTCCATATTTTTTTACTTTCTCCTCCAATTTACTGTTCATTCACTTTGGAGACTGTCTTGTACAGGTCTTCGGTTGATTTTTCATAATTTTGGCATATGTTTGTTTGAGTTTCATATGTGGCCATTGATTTTCTTAAAAGTATGATGATGCATTATTTCTCAGACATTTCAGCTCTGCCAGTAAATTTGGATTCCATTATGGGGTTGGGGACATTGGGGATGGACTGTGACTGGTAGTAGTGTCATAGTCCATGTTTTTTCTTGTTACATTTTGCATGTCTGTTGGATTTTTACTTCTAGTTTTTACTTCCCTTCCTTTCAATTCTGCTCATTTGTTTTTCTCTTTGTCTTCCAGAGGGACCTCTGCATGATCTCCAGTGTGGACAGTAGTGAGTCTTGATGTTGATTCCTAGCTGGGGCCACTGACAGGATTTGGTCTTCCAGATGTGACAATAGGCAGAAGCGCGCGCTGAGCCCCAGGGTGGCGGGATGCTCAGAGCCCTGTCATATACTGAACTATGTGAACTGTGTGAACTGGCTGGAGCTGTAGTTATTGCTCTGGTCCTTCTGTAAACTCTTGGACCTCAGATGTCAAAACTCTGGTCCTGAAGTGAACCTAGGAACCAGTGGAGTATATTCTCCAGTCCTGCGGCGAACCTTGGAACCACTGGATTCGTATCCCCAAATTGTTGGTGAGCTCTGGAAGTCAAAACCCAGGTCCTACACTGACCAAATGACTCTGGAGGATGCACTCTGGTTTGGTGGTAAACCTCAGCACTGTTAGAATCTAAGCTCTGGTACTGCACTGACATCTGGGAGTGCTGATCCCACAGTGAACTCACGGGCTGCTGGAGCAGAAACCCAGTAGCTGCGAATAAACTTTTACATATAAGCTTGTTTGGTTACCTTTTCCCATTAAGTCATAAGAATTGTGCTCACTCTAAGGGTGCCACAGATAATGACTGATACCAAAGTTGTCTGCCTTGTTCATAGGTGATTTAGAAATACTCTCCACTAAGACTTTCAGGAACATGCTCCTGCATTCACTGTGTATGGTCATCACTAAGCACTCACGGCTAATGAACACATGGAATGTTATTATTTACATTTAAAATACCCATATATGATGGGAGAGTACCTTATTGGTCAATGAGTAGCTAGAGAATATTTAGATTAATTTATTATTAATATAGCTAAAAAGAAATTATAACCTCATAGACAATATTCCAATACCTGAGAATGCAGTTTGAGAATCAGCATTTGTTGATGATTTTTTTAAATCAAAACTGGGATCTAAATGTAGCTATTGAACACATTCTCCACCTACCAAGTATAGCTTTGGATCCTCAGAAACTTTGATTCAAGAACAAATCTGGCTTATCTAAAAGAATCATCAGGGTTTCCTAACTAGGACTAGAATTCTGCTCAGTGGAGATGAAAAGAGACTGTAACTAAACAGCTTATTTAGAACCAGGTGACAGACAAGAGTAGTCTATTCTAGGAGAGCAGAGTCATCAACAATGAAATTAAATAAGCTGTCTTAAAGTATATGTCTGCCTGGGGGCATGTGCATGTGTATACAAGTATGTGCAGGCAAGTGTGCACATGTGTCTGAAGGATGGAAGTCTTCACTGAGTTGAGTGTCTTTCTTAATTACTCTCCATATTACCTTTTCTTTTTCATAGGGTCTCCCCCTGAACCTGGATTTTAAGTATTGGAACATTATCTATAATTTACTTTTTATATTGATGATAAATTAATATGAATATGCTCTGGCTAAGCACTGACCTATTTAGAAAGACTAGGTGGTTGTCAAGACTCAGGGATCCTTTTGTCCTTTCTTTACTGTCTTCGGACTGTAGGCATATCACTGTGCCTAGATTTGCACGTGTGTTCTGGAGACTTCATACTTGCATGGCGAGCATTTTACCGGCGGTAATTTCCCTAGCCCCTCAAACCACTTTGTGAGTCAGTTCCTTTTCTACTGTCCTTTTAAGCTTACTTATGGAGTCCAGACCCAGAGAGGAAGTCCTTGATTAGTTACCCAGCCAGGCTTACCAAGGTCAGTGCATTTTAGAGAGAAAGCAGGGATTTAGATGGAGATTTTATGAGGCTTGTACCTGCCTACATCTGCTACAGGTAAGAAGTCACCGCCTAGCGCATTACTGAATGTCTACTGTATATGAGATATTGTAGTGAGCACATAGTAGTGTACAAAAGATATTCCTATTGGGAAAAAATCCAATTTAGTTGGAAGATAAGATAAAACAATCTTTTGTACTTACACATTCAAGAGATGGTGTGCCTTGATCCAAATGGACGCAATCACGAATCTAGAGTTCTGAAGAGTTGCATATTTGGGTGTCTGCACATGTAAGATAAGCTTCATGTACTCACGTCTCATACACCAGGAGATGTATTACATAGTATTTAATTCCATAGATCAAAGCCGACGTCTTTTAAAATTGTTTATGAAGTAGCTGACATGAGAGATGAACCATTTATGAAGAATCTGTTAACAGTGATAAGACATGAAGGATTAGAACTCAGGGTTCTGAGGTTTAAGAAGGAAAAGACTTATGAGATCATCAAGCACTGGAAAGATAAAATAGAAACAGAAAGAAGGAAAGAGACAGCTCTACAGATGGATGGACCATAAACATGCTTTCAGGTGGTTGAGAGATATTGCTGATATCTGTTCATAGCAAGGTGGGGTTTGAATAAATCAGGAGGGAAAAGTGGTAATGGTCACAGAGACAAAAGTAAAAGAACAAGTGTGTCTTATTGTAAGTCAATAGCCTCAAATTAATAGCCAAATGTTCATACTAGGAAAAGAATGTCATCCACTGAGAAGCTGGCTTTTGTTATTGCTCATCAGCCTAGCAACAAAATCCCTGAAAACCATTCTATATCTGTACCCGGTTCTGTTTACTAGTGACTCTGTTCTTAGTGAGAGCTTGCAGGAAGGCAACTCGACCTATGTAGTATGCTCCTTGCCAGTGCTGGGATGCTGTTTATATTTCATATGTTTGAATATGCATAGAGACTCATGGGACAGTTCACGTATTTGGGCCATTACATATCTTGGCAGTAATAAAAACAATGTGAGGTAGCAGCATGGAAACTACTCAACATATATTTCCGGTGTCTTAGTTAGGGTTTCTATTGCTGTAAAGAGGCAACATGGCCATGACAACTCTTACAAAAGAAAACATAAAATTTCTCTGCTATAAACTACAAAATAATGTTTAAACCAGTGGGAGCTGGAGAGTGTTGACCCATCAAGACTGGATCAAATATTTTTTATTCCAAGCCTGATCCTTTACCTGCCACCAACTCTGAACTTTTTTGTTTTTCTTCATGCATTGATTGACACTACAGACAGAGTCATGTGTGTATGTGTGTGATTGACACTACAGACAAATTTATTTGTGAGTATATGTATGTGTGTGAGAGACCGAGACAGAGAGAAAGAGAGAGATAGAGACAGAGTTATTACGCAGTACAGATTGAGCTAGAAAATACCCTCCTTCTCTACACTGAAAGAAAAGCAAAAAAAAAAAAAATCTTAACTAGGAGGCAATGTGATTCAGATACAAATCCATGCAAAGGTGGAGGACACTGGCAAGATGGCTTGGAGAATGACATGGTCTGAGAACATCATTCTTCTCACTGGCAGTATCAGAGCAACCCCAAAGCACTCTGGCAATCTGCCTCCACCCCAGCAGGCCCCCATCCACAGTGCCTCTGGGTCCAGGTGTGCAACTCCCGGCTTCTTTATTTATTTAGGATATGCACCTGCCAATGTCTGTCCCTACAGCAACTAAACGTTTTCCTCAACCAGTTTGGCATCCCCAAACTAACAGCGTGTGACTCATCCAGGCTGTGGTAGAGTAATGCTAAGTTGGTGTAAAAGATTTTTTCTATTGCAATACTCGGTCATTAGAATACAGATCCAGAGAGAAAGTGTGTCCTCCCAGGTGGAGCAGCCAGCTGTCCCCTCCGTCAGCAACCGATAACTTCTAACCTGGGTGGTGAATGCTGATTCACACAGAGCCCAGGAAGACTAAACTACAGCACATTCAAAAGTTTCCTGTTCCTGTAGTTTTCAGGAAATGTGTAACTCTGCCTAACAATACCATTTGTCTTGTACATGAGTGCTTATCACACATAGGCACTATAGATGACCCAGATGTGGGGTAGGTGAGGCCCAGATGCAGGAAGTAAGCCTCAGAAGGTTTAAAATTAAGGTAAAATAGTGTGTTAAAGTTTAGCATTGTTTTTGAGAATTTCATATGTGTGTGTGTACGTGTGTGCATGTGTGTGTGTGTGTGTGAAATATGTACAGTAAGTGACTGCTGTCCCACTTTCACAGGCATAGCAAATACTAGCAGAAGAACACAGAATTTTGTTTCCAAGATTTAATCAGCACTACTTGGTACTGCCAAAGCATGGTGGTTCTTGCACATTGCAGTAATTAGACTGTCTCAATTCAATGCATCATTTTATATTTTAGGTGGACTGACTCCTTAGTGTATTATTTCACCATGCACCCTACTTTCCCACAAACTATTCCTTCCCTCAACTTTAATTTGGCAATAATTTATATACATTATCAGTGCCTTGATACTGGACAATATTAGACCAGTTTTTATTTTTCTTTTTTTAAAAAAATATAAAGTGACAAGAATGGTCTGTCTTTTGATGGAGGCTGTAGACTACTGAGCTTTAAAGGAAAACATCAAGAGATTACTCCATGGAGTGATGGGCAGAAGTACGTCAGAGGAAGTAGCAGCTGTGGTGGACTGTGAACATGGGAAGGTTGCATGCAAGCACAGATAGGGCACACTTTGGACTGGAAGGAACACAGACTGAAGAGCCAAAGAGATCTCTATGTACTTGAACAGTTCGGTCCTTTGTTCACCTCGACAGCTTCCAGGCCTCTATCACATCTCTGCTTCTACTTTGAGACCTCAACCTTCCCTTTGATCTTTTTATTTATTTATTTAAAAGTTTAAAAAAATTTATTTATTACAATTTATTCACTTTATATCCTGCTGTATCTCCCTCTCTTGTCTCCTCTTAGTCCCTCCTTCTGTTCCTCTTCTCCTCCCATGACCCTCCACTAGTCCACTGCTAGGGGAGGTCCTCCTCCCCTTCTATCTGATCCTAGCCTATCAGGTCTCATCAGGACTGGCTGCTCTACCCAGCAACGTATCAAAACAGATGCTGAGACTCATAGCCAAACTTTGGGCATACAGCGGGGAGTCTTATAGAAGAGGGTAGTTTCATTTCTTTGTTCCGTTCGTGTCTGTTTGCTATAAGCCTCCACTGCCACATGCACACAGACATGAATAATCATCTTCTGTCACGAGACCTGCAGATATATGATGTTTTACAAGCTTGCATGAATGATTTCAAGTCACTTTCCATTCACGGCGCAATCACTCTCACAGCCACCCTGGCAATGGTTATCTGTTAACTTTCCCTTTACTTGTGCAGTCAGCAACCTGTGAAGTTGCTTACAATTTTCTTAGACTATTTTATTACATGGTGTTTATTTTCAGTGTTCGCATGTGCATGTGAGCTTGTGCAAGTAAGGGGATGGCTGGTGGGTGTCAAATCTCTCCTTCCTCATGTAGGTCTCTCTGATCAAACTTAGGTCATCAACATTCTCAGCAAGTGCTTTTTCCTGCTGAGCCACCTCCTTAGCCTATATAATTTTTTTTAAGGTTTACTGAGGTTTCACTTTTTCTTATTATACATGTGTATAGTGTGTGTTCATGTTTGTCAGGGTACATGAGTGTGAGGATACACATATATTTGTGTGCCTTGGAAAGTCCATGCCCAAAGCTGACATTTGACAGATTTCTTGGATCACTGTCCACCTTATTCATCCTGGCAGAACTGTCAGATGAACTCAGAACTTCCATACTTGGCTAGTTTTCCCAGCTAGATTGATTAGGGGATCACTTGCCTCTACTCTCTGAGTACTGGAAATGCAGGTGGACCACCACCGTCCATCTAGTATTTGTGTGGGCTCTGGGATCAGAACTCCAGTCCTCAGGGTTTCAAGACAGATGCTTTAAACACTGAGCCATTTCCCCAGTGCCCAAGACTACTATTTTTTGCTTGAAAATAAGATAATGGGAAAGTCTGCAAGATTAAGAAGACAGAGCATATCAGTATCACAATGGATTAGGAAACAAATTTAAGTTATGTAAAAATGCTGTGAATTGCACTCAGATTTTTTTCTAAAATTAAAATAATGATTTTCTTCTACTTTCTGATTTCTTTCTTTTTAGTGATTTGCAAGACATTTATCTATCTATCTATCTATCTATCTATCTATCTATCTATCTATCTATTATTTTCATGTAAGTAATTTTACATCAGAACATACCATTTTACCTTCTGCAAACACTGGTGAAGGTAAGCAAGCCGACTCACTTAGAAACAACTGATCATTAGGTATTTATTGATTGAGACTACCAAGATACATTTTCAAAGGATAATGAAACCTAAGAAATTATCCCCCCCCTCAAAAAATTTAGATAAGTGGCTGGAGAGGTGGCTTCCTAGTTGGGAGCTCTTGATGCACTTGCAGAGAACCTGAGCTCAGCTCCCAGTATTCATATCGGGTGTCTCACAGCTGCCTCTAAATCCAGCTCCAAGGAATCCAATACCTCCTCCTGGCTTCAGCGGGCACCCATACACATGTGCTCACATACAATTAAAAAAATCTTAAAATATTTAGATAAATACTTTTATGATGTATTTGTAGCAGATTTTTAAAGTAAAGAATCTGGATGCTTTAATTTGGTACAAAAGCCAAAAGTGTAAAACTGCACATGATAAGTACAATTCAACTAGCCTTTGTGGGTGTTTTCACAAGACATGCAGATAAAGTTGGGAGCAAAATCCTAAGGCGATGCAATTGTTCAGTGTGAGAATAGCACAGGTGTGATTTTGGAAGCAAATCCCAGGGACCTAGATTGTCCTTTAAGACACACTCTGCATCTAAAGGATAGACGGCCTGCTTTCACATGGAGCACATTCTAATCATTTATCAGACATTCTTAGTTCATTAGGTTATACTGATCCTCAGGCTGTTTTTGGTGACACATACAGAGAGAGTGTAAAGATAAATTTATCCCTGTGCTGTGTGTCTGATAAGCTGGTTGAAAAGATTCAATCAGAGATGTGACATGCTGTGATAGGCATAGACAAGTCATTGATTTTCACTCACTGTGTATAAAGCAGTCCAATCTCAGGACCCTGCTGAAAACGCTTTAAATTGCCCATTTAATAGCTTGCACTCAGCATCCCGGGTCGAGCACCCATATCCCAAGTAAACATCACTTGTGAATTTAAGATGATTTTAAAGTTCATGGATAAGGATAGAAGTCAGGAAACATGATTAATTTTTAGGATTCATTTTCTGGGTTTGTGTTCTAAAGAATAACAGGATAGGTAGGCTTCTGGGCTTCTGAAGTGTTACATTGTATCTGGAAAAAGACCATAATATGGTCAGTCAGTAATGACTAATATATTCTCAACTATCTTGTCACCTCCTTTGTCTGCTGTGACTTGTGCATTCTTAAATTAGGGTACCAGGAAGCAAACACCCAGTTGAGATGTTGCTGTCCTGACAAAGATGCTTACGTTTATAAAAACAGACCTTTTGTTTAGCCCTTAATCCAATAACTCTTAATGAGGCAGTATATCATATATTCCAGTTTTGGCCTCAAAAGTCAATAGGTAACTGTTGTAGGTGGTGATTAATATTTACTATTAATATATCTTTTAGTAAAGCTGCTGTTAATCCTAAACAGCTGTATATCCAAATCACCACACAGAGAATAAGATTTATTTATTTAACCTAGAAGACAATGCTGGGCAATAGTTACTCCATCTTAAACCTCCAAGCCCTCATAGTTTATTAACATTTAGATTCACCCATTATACTTGCTTTTTGTGAAATCTTAGGTCCAGTCCATCTCTTCACGTTGTTCCAAGACCTCTCCTCCAGCCTCTGTCCCAGCTTCTCCCTCTTCTCTCTCCTCCTCTGCCTCCCACTCCTTCCTGTCCTCTGGCTCCTCCCCTCTCCAGCCTACTCCTTCCTCTCCATTGTTCAACATTGTGGCTGGTTGTTTTATTTTGGCATGTTTACACAAAGTTAAGACAGGTGATGCTTATTCTAAGCATCACAATGCAATGTCCGGTTTGAAACCAGAGAGTGGGGGAGAGAAATCAGCATTTGAATGAACAAGGGTAAGCTGTATACATTTCAAAAGAACATTATACCAATATTTCCCCCTCTAAGTCCAATTAAAGGCTCCTTTTCTTTCAATACAATAATAATTATGAAATTATGAAAACTTTTAGGTAAAATATACATGTGCAATGTCCAGTCCATGTGTATTTAGCAATTTAGGAGAAAGTATCTGATTATCCTATCTATCTTGACAAGTTTAGAGTTCTATACCTAAATTAATGTTTATCCACATTGGTATTACCTTTAAGAAAGAATTTCTTAACTTCTGAACAACTTAAGCTTAAATGTGGCACTATGACTATTTGGTCTTCAACCCCATCGGAGACTTGAGAAGGAATAAAGTTAGTTATTAGAGTAAATAGGAAGTGCATGTTAGAAGCTTCCAAAAATTAAAATTGACAGGGACAGTTTGCTGCCTGAACCCATAACTCTCTATAATGTTGGAGCATCATCTTCAGCCTTCTGGCTCAGAATATTTGACAGACATAAATGTGAAGCAGGAATTATTTAGGACTTGTTTATCCTGTCTTGGCAGAGTTCGGTAGTCGACTTGTCCTCCATTTAAGCTTGCCCATTTTTGGCAGAATTTGTCTGTCATGAAGCAAGGGTATTTTCTTTACCTAAGTGGCTCATTTGCCCCATTTGAAGCCATCTCCATATGGAGGTTCTTCGATGCTCTTTATCTTCTTTCAGGTAGGTGGGGTGCTGCCAGGAGATGACCTGTCTCATGATCAAAGAATCTTTAAAATAATGAAAACGTTTTAAATGCTATATTCTGCAGGTCTCTGAAGTTTTTGAAGACTACCTATCTTTATGTAATCGATCTGTCTACACAACCATATCTGTTAAACCTAGGATGTATACTCCTGTGATAAATTAGACTAGTGTCTGACATGACCATGAGTTGATTAACTAGCAATTAACTTGCATTACTTAATACCCTAACCACTTTTTAAAAGCAGTTTAAAGTATTGGAAGAATCCTTGAATTTGTATCAATATACTAAAGCTTATACCAATGTTTAAAAAATACTTACTTTTGCATCAATATGCAAAATCCTATACCAGAGTTAAAATTAACCTTATTTGAGAATAACAAATAAAATTGTAAGTTGGGTAGATTCAATAATCTACCTTTTGTCCTATTCCTATAAGACATCCCTGTACACTCCTTTCTTTTTAACCCCTTTTCTCCTTATCTAAGAATGATAGAAAAAAGAAAAGAGAGAAATCCCTGAGTCTAACTTTGTTTCACTCTGAATAAGATCGTTAATAATTTATAAACATCTCTCAATGACAATAAAAATTCATAGCCATAGAAAATAAACAAAAACATACCCAACCCCCTTTAAGGAAAATTGGGCTTTGTTCTCATGGATTTCCTCTAGCTGGCATTGTGGACATGCAGAAATCCTGTTAGGGGCCCAAAGAAAATTGGGAAAAATGGGTTAATTAAGCAAGCAATAACTTTTGTGGTCCAGTCTTTGAATGTTGAGAAATTTCAGGCTTAATAAAAGTCCTGCTTGGAACAGTTTAAATTGCTGACCAATTAAGATTGCCAAAGATGTCTTGGAAGTAGGCTTCGGTGAGAAACAGCAATTGAAGCAGTTGAGGCAGGAACAAGCAGAATGCTGGAACATGCAAGATGCTGGAATAGATGTGTCAATGTCTCAGCATGCTCAAGAATGAATCCTGTCAGGTTTGACCCAGCATCTCCAGTGTCTAGTTCTTTTTTTCTGCAAGCATATAATTTCTCACAAGCATTATAGAGTTCTAAAATTATAAATGTATGAGATGTGCAGGATGAAACAAAACTGTAAGACAATTTTATCTATGGCAATTAAAATGTTAGCATAATACATTTTGAGGATATTATAGCCAAGGATTTATTGGCCAACTATTGTTGAAGCTTTAGCTGGAGACATATTTTTTATGTCTCAGTCAGTTTTAGGGTTGTTCCCATGTAAAGGGATCAGCAATATAAGTTACCATTATTATTGAACATACAATCGTTATCATGTTAAAATCAAAACAAGGTTGGATAGATCAAAATATCTTTTTGGGGGTCTTGAGTGCCTGTTGTATTAGGCCAAGTTGTTACCTATTTCCTAAGAGAAGGCCTCCCCTTTAACGAGACAAGCTAGTTGCCTTGAACAATAGAAAAGGCATGTTTTAAATAAACTTTGTATAAACTCCTTTTTAATTTAGGATTCAAGCATACTCTAGGCATCTTGTACCTATTTAGAGGTTTAGACCAAGGTTTTTATATATGCTGTAGCTATTTGTCATGTCCCCTTTTTTATATAGAATGGGCAGTTATGCCTTTATAGCCAAACTTTATTTAAACTCCCTCTTACCTTTAGCATTTAAGCATACCCTACTCTTAAGCATACCCTGGGTTTTTACATTGATTTTGGCTATCTTTGGCTTGTCTCCTTTTTTATATGGGATGGACAGTTTTGTTTTTTAAACATATGAATTATAGGTTTTGAGTTTTTAGGACTTAACTAGGCTGGCATGTACTTTTCCATCTGTAAGCCTCTTGTGTCTTTTTTACATCAGGCAAGACCAATATTTGTCCCCCATGAAAATTTCTCATGTTCAAAAGGATAAGGCAGTTTCCAGAGCAGTGTGACATTATCTCTCTTTTCATAAACCTAAAATTGATGTGAATCCAACCTTTAGAGCAATAAGGATATAACATCTATTATTAAGAAAAAAGAATTTACATGGTAACCTTAAGGAAAATTTTGTCATTTTGAATCTTCGACTATCTCTGCAAATGGCTAAATGGCTAAAGAGCAGGAGTTACCATCCTGGCGTTTATTATGTAAATTAGCTAGATCCTGAACTCAGATCTGCCAGTTTCTTTTCACTTTGTGTTGGGAATAAAGGCATGTGCCTTCACTAACTTGTTTAAACATTTTTTTTTCAAATCAATATCATTGTAACTCAAAGCCTTTAAATGAAAATCAAGCAAAGAGTCAAGAAAAATTTAAGTTTAGGGTCAGTTATGCCAATTTACACTGTAACAAACAAAGCCCAGTTGGTTATTTTTTGGAATTTAGTTGATATTTCAGTAAATTGGTGGACCCTTACCAGAAAGAGCTGACAAATATCTTGCAGCCAGAGAGCTTTGAATTTTAGCTGTTATTAACTTAATTATTAGGAAGAGTGCCCATTTTCTTGTCTGTAATTTAGTATTCCAATCCTTGGCTTTCCCTCCATTTTTTTTTCTTGAACTTTCTTAGAGAAGGCATGGAGAAGAACCATCACCATCACCATTAAACATATTGCAACCAGATCCATGACTATGACAGCCAAAATGAAGCCAAAAGGAATTAAAATACCATCTGCCATGGCAATTTTGTAATTTTAGATGAAGTTTTGGCCAAGCTCTGTCTAGAGGTTTGCCTGCCTCCAGTTTCTTTCTTCCCTGCCATGGCTGTTGAGCTGAGCTGAGCTGAGCCAGCCACAGTATAAAGAAGCCATGCTTGTGTACTGAAATGCCCAGATCGTGAGTCCCCAAATGACCAACAGGCTTTGAGTCCGATGTAAAACACACGAGGGCCTTTATTACAATCTTGAGCTGGGTGGCTGCCTTTTGCAAGAACAAAGAGGCAAGGGACCCCCAGCTCTGGGGGAACAGGGTTTTTAAGGGGGGGAAAACGAAAGTAGGGAAGTGTAAGTCTTGGCACTATAGGATTGGGTGAAAGGGTCCCTAGGGGAGTTGACCTTAAAATGATTGGCTTGTTTTCAGGCGCCAAAACTGCAAATGATCAGATCTGGCTACCTGAGGATACCTGCCTTGTTACTTGCAGGTTAGGTTGTAGCAAGGGGGAGGGAGTTAACACATTCCATAGGCTTCCTTAGAGGCTATGTGACTCTAGTCACATCCCAAGGTTAATCTGGGTGGGGGATTGCTGAACCCTTGCTCTGAAAGAACTGTGCTATGGTGACTTTGCCCCACTCCCAAGAATTAACTCTAGATTTTTGAACCTCTCAGTACCAGTCAGTTGGACTGCAGTGGTAGCCAGTTTTGTTATGTTAAATCTCAGGTCTGCCCACAGGAGGCTGTCTTTTGCTCCTGAGCCTGTTTAAGAGTCTCTCTTAAAGAGACAGTAATTGAACTGAGAGTTTTTAGGTTTTAAGTTGGTTGTATCAGGGGGAGCTTTTCCCCTCCACCAAATTATATTTAAGTATGATTTAAAGGGTGTGGATACTTAGATTAGTTGGGTGCCATTTGTTGAATGAAACGATTAATATTTACTATTTGTTTATTTTTTATTAAAGCTGCTGTTAATCCTAAACAGCTGTATAACCAAATCACCACACAGAGACGAAAATTTATTTAGTTAACCTAGAAGACAATGCTGGGCAATAGTTACTCCATCTTAAACCTCCAAGCCTTCATAGTTTCCTAACATTTAGATTCACCCGTTATACTTGCTTTTTGTGAAATCTTAGGTCCAGTCCATCTCTTCATGTTGTTCCAAGAGCTCTCCTCCTGCCCTTCTGCCTCCCACTCCTTCCTGTCCTCTGGCTCCTCCCCTCTCCCTCCTTCTTTCTCTCCATTGCTCAACATTGTGGCTGGTTGTTTTATTTTGGTATGTTTACACAAAGTTGAGACAAGTGATGCTTAGAATAAATATCAAAATGCAATGTCCGAATTGAAACCAGAGAGTGGGGGAGAGAAATCAGCATTTGAATGAACAAGGGTAAGGTATATACATTCCAAAAGAACATTGTACCAGCAGGTAAGCAAGGATGACTTCCCCTGTGCTTGGATTACAGGTGTGCACCACTCCGTTCAGAAGCTCCCTCCATTCCCATAGTCACTGAGGCCCCTGAGGGATATCCAGGACTTCCAGGAGCAACTGTGTGGCACCTGCCTCAGGTCCTTGTTCACATGGGAGAGTGTGAGGTGCTAGATACACCTTATAAATAGTTAGATGCAGTGTTGAGCTTCGTGGTGGGTGGCCATGTTCATGATGTTTTTTTTTTTTTTTACACCTTCTTAGGTGAGAGTTTCCAGAAAGATTTTAATTGCAAATAAATGAAATAGAAGTGAAAAAAGCAAATCCATTCAGTTGCATTATGGGGCTTTGTATTTCATTACTAGAATGATTTTTGCATCCTCACAATTTTCTGTTCTTGTGTTCAGTTATACTTACTAAAGGTTGTTGATCATCTTAAAATATGTTCTTGTTCTAAGACTATCATAATGTGTCATTTAAAATATTATACTATTGCATAGTGAGTACACAGTTTTGATCACACTTTTTATTCCCATTTGAGTTCCTGGCCTCTCCTAATTTTCTTTTTATTCTCTCATACAATTGCCAACTTTTTCAGAACATCAGGCAATTTATACTCTGAGGATTAAGAAAAATCACATGAGTAAAAGTTCTCATGAGTTCAAGCTACACACAATCGCAAAGGCAGGACACTTGGCAAGAACATGCTTTTCCTTACAGGCATATAAACAATTAATTGAATAACAGCAGTGAGCAATCCTGAGTAATCTGAAGTAACTTCCTCCTATCTGCTATGAAGACATATTCCAAGAACAGTTCTGTGCTTTGAAGAAACTGATGTCACAAGGCTCTGGTCTTGTTTTTCCTTTTGGAGTGTTCTCACAAGCACTTAAGATCATCCTCACATGAGTCCATTCTTGGACCTTGTTCCAACATCATGGCATTCATGCCAAGACCATGCTCTTCCAGGCAGCTTCCTGCTGATGGCTAGACAGTGGGAAGGGTATTTCCACCCCAGGTAAGGCTCTGGAAATCTCATCTCCCTGGAGGGACAGGTTTCTCTAAGTTGCCCTGAACTCTAAGGTTCTTTCCACCATATCCTCCTGTACCTGAATTTTTTTGTAACATTTTTATTTTATATTAATCACAGGTTATGTACTTTGTATACCAACCATAGCCCCCTCCAGCATTCCCTCCCTATACCCCCCTTCCCTCCCTCATCTCCTTCCTGCCCCTTTCCAAGTCCACTGATAAGGGAGGACCTCCTCCCCTTCCATCTAACTCTAGCTTATCAAGTCTCTTCAGGAATGGCTGCAATGTCCTCTTCTGTGGCCTGGCAAGGCTGCTCCTTCCTCAGGGGGAAGAGCCAGCCATTGAGTTCATGTCCAAAATAGTCCCTGTTCCCCTTACTAGTGTACCCACTTGGATATTGAGCTACCATTTGCTACATACAAGCAGGGGTTCTAGGTTATATCCATACATGGTCCTTGGTTGAAGAGACAGTCTCATAAAAGACCCCTGTGCCCTGATATATTTGGTCCTTGTGGAGCTCCTGTCCTCTCCAGGTCATACTAACTCCCCCTTCTTTCATATGATTCCCTGCACTCTGTGGAAGGGTTAGTTAT